>JAVQKG010008175.1:0-10623 GCA_036025885.1 Hypseleotris bucephala
CATAACATTACTTCAAATATAATTTCATTTTGTTGTATAGACATTGTTTTAGCCAATTTTCAGATTTGTAAAATTTTATGAATTACTTGATATAATCACATATACAGTATAACAACTGGACTGCAGATGGTGTCTAAAGCTCTGCTGAATGTGATATATACTTCTACACATTAGACCTTCTTATGTGGAGCCTATATCACATAGAAGGTCAGTGGCCTGCTAATTCGGCTCGCGCCCAAATGACCGCCCCCTCAACCTTGAGCTGGCATAGAGTCTCACCAAGGTTAATGCTGTATGAAGTAATTGATCTGGACCTCTATCCTGGCAAATCTGCAGAGAGTGAGAGGCATTCTTGTTGACTCGTGCATCGCTCATGGCTGTATGGCAGCTCTCATGAATAAAGCATGTGAGAATAGGAAATATGCAACATATTTGGGAGCCACCTGTCTCAGCTTGTGTGTGCTGTACTCTGCATGGACAGTTGTGGTTTACTGCCTTCACCCAAGTGTCTCCAGGGCCGAAATTCACAGCAATTCTTCCAAAATTTCTTCATATAGTGGCTTCAGGTCTGCATGACACTGGGAAAACATGTTTTTGTGTTGAGATAAAAAAAAAATAGACTTATATTTTACATAGTAAAGATGTTCAGTTTGAACATAAGTTAGATGCATTCAGTGAGTATGCCCACTCCAGTTGTCAATTTTCAGCGGTCTACTTTAAATTAGCTACATCATAATTTAATGCTACATTTAATTAATTTTAAAATGTAAAAGTGAAATAGAAAACTGTCTTATGTAATTTATCTGCATTGATATGGTGATGATGTTAGATCATGCAGCCTGACTAGGTAGCAGCAGAAATACAGATGAAAAATGCATCAGTTAAGAGCTACCCAGGGTTGTAAGTTTAGGAATAAAACCAGTGTTGTCTTGTAAGAGTGTGGTTTTCTGGGTTTATGGATGAAATAGTTTTATTGGGGCAAAGTGAAATGGATGTAAAAAAGGCGCTCATGCATGTTTGTTTCCCACAATGCCTGCAGCAGTGTCTCCTGGGGCTGCCTCGTCCCCTGAGTTGTTCCAGGCTGTGCTTCAATGCGTGGCCTCTCCTACCAGGACCCTGAGTCGCTCTCACAGCCGAGCAGGAGAGGGAGGAGCGGGATGGCCATGGGAGGGGAGCAAAAGAGGAAGCCAGAGAACAAAACACAAAATTCCATCTGTTCTGGGTTGGACGGCTCATTTTTTTTAGCCTAGAGAGAAGCTTTGTATCCAATTTGTGCCTCATGCCAACTGTGTCCCCGGGTCCCTTGTGGGGCCAGAGAGGCTGCGAATGGTTGAAGAGCTTTACTACAGTGGGTCAGGTCAGAGATGGAACGACCTGCGCCGTGCAAACAGCTTTGTGTGGCTCCGAAAGGGTCTGGAAATGTAACATTAGGACAATAACCAAAGCCTTAAAAAAAATCAGCTTCTTATCTCACTACATTTTTAATATTTTTCCATTCTGCCTCTATTCATTTCTCCTTCTGGATGAAAGGCTCATGCAAATGAAAAGCTGGTAGAGCATGTTGTGTTTTTAATGCCGTCCAGTTTTCCTCAGCCATGAAACATTTAGTTTTTCTTTTTCAACTAACAAAACCCTTCAAAGTGGATAAAAAAAACGAGGACATTTTATTTAAGAGGTCTTATTACACAAACCAGAGCGGGTTTATTACATGTATTTATTAGGAAAGATGCATCAGAAGGATTTTTTAGTTTCCTAAAAAACACTAATAAAGTTGTACTAATTCAGAAAGGCTGATATTACTGCCTCAGTCGCAACTCTTTCTTTGGCTCTTCTCCACACTGCAGTGTCCGGTGTTTTGGTGTGTGCTGTCAGGCTGTCACCGGTGCACACCTATGTGTTTGTGCCACTTCCATGAAATATTCTGTGATCATGTGTCTTTCTATGCTGGCTGTGACTGAAAAACAACCTTTCAAAACAAACATGTCTCTATGTTGAGGAGTTGCTCTTGCATTTTGTATGAGGCTGCACAGATCAGAACAGTTACTGATCTCTCCACTTTCCCTCCACAGGGGGAAAGGGCCACTGAAGAATACCTCTGATGTCATCAGTGCTGCCAAGAAAATTGCAGAGGCAGGATCCAGGATGGACAAGCTGGGCCGCACCATTGCTGATAATGTAAGTCCCTAATCAAGCCTGTCTGTAGAGATACGTGACCTTGTAACATAATGTAAAATGTAGTGGGACATATAAATTATGAGCAAGCAGAACAACACAATACCATGTCCAGTAGGACTGGGCTTTGTGTAAGTGATGAATTATGTGAAATTTTTTCAGCATTCTGTAAAACTAAAACGTATTTACCTGAAGCACATCTTTTTGTTTGACACTGACATTTTTTACAGTACATCTCTTAAATAATTCAACTTGTTTTATTCATATAACCACCATGTTAACCAGCTTTACACTAGATTAAATTCCTCATCTCCCACTCCTCAGTCCCAGATTCCATCTTCTTTCCTGGTCTATCCTTTACACTGGAGAATGCAGTTCTTGACATAGGAAACATACATTCAATTATCCATAGCCTCATATTTCACTTAAATACTAGCACTATATCCTCCACAGGGAGACAGTGTACATGATTTATGCCCCAACTTCTTGATGTGCCATCTCTGGGGTGGCTGTGACTTATTGTGTCCCTATGTAATATGTACTGTATATTTTGTTTTTAAATCATGAAAGAGTTGTGTGAAATGTGCGACAAGACATGGTTGTCAGATTGAGGTCTTGTCGGATTTTGAAGTTGCTCGTCGCTGTGGTTGATGCACCAGCAGCAAAACACAGTCACTCAGAATTTTGATAGCATTTGTGCTATAATTATCAGGGACTCTCACATTTGAGCTCTCATGGCATACTGTATGGATATGTTGGCTGACTTTAAAACAGCATAAAGTAATGACCTTAAGGTTGAGTTGGGCAGAGTGATTTAAATAATTTGCTCTGGCTTTTAACAGTGGTTATTGTTATGTTTGTTACCTGCTCAAAGATTTAGTTTATAGAGAGGCAGCACCAGATAATAAGGGGCTGACGAAGCTTTTGGCTCCAAAAATCCTGGCATCTCTTCACAACCATTTAAAAAAATAATCTATAATTACTAATTCAAGTTTTCACAGCAATGCATATTTACAACTTAACTTATTCTGGCTATCGTTTTTTGTTGTCTTATTTAAAGCTTAAACATCGTTGGTTCCATGAAAAATGACATTTCGCATAGAGAGTTAATAGAAATGGCTGGTCACTTCTACTGTAAAGTCAGAGGGATGTATTATATGTTTTACTTGTTTTTATAATGATATAATATGCTTCTTTTAGGATATCACCTTTTTGTGAAGTACTGCATCACGCTTAATGCATTTTGTCCTAACACATGCAGGAACTAGCTTCATTTAGTTTCAGCAGTCTATCCATATAGTCTGACATAATGAGCAGCTGGCCACCAAGTGCCCTGTTCTGATAATATTTTATTTAAGATGCCCTCAGATCTTCAATATTACAGACCCGCACCCATCTCACTGTAAAAGTCTTACCTGTTCTGACCTAATTGCATCTGAACCTTCTGAATAGGGAATGGGCCGTTCTGGAAAGTGACTTTTCTTTGCCTCACTGACGCTTTTGAAGAAGCCTTTTCACTTAACTGAAAACAGTTTTATCCCCCAAAGAAAACCGATGGGCAGCTGTGCAGGTGTGCTGTGTGACTTTGTATATATATCTCTATACAGACACTTCTCACTGGCCTCAATCTTACAACCGCATGTGGATGAATGAGCTGTTTGTTCCACTGTCCTGCGCTTTACTGTTTGTAGGTACTGGTTAATGTGTGTGCACTATTAGGGGATTTTGGGGATTGAAGCACTCAAAGTATGAATAAATGAAGAGCTTTGGCTGTTGGAACACCAGTCTTTGCCCAGCGTAAGGGCCCCTCCAGCCTCTGAACTCATCCAGCTGTCCTCTTAGCCTTTCTGTCTCCACGCCGACCAAACACGGGCGACACTCACCCGTAACACTTGAGCCAGAGGCACCGGGACACTGGGCCGCGGTGTGGAGAGAGAAGGGCGAGGGATGGAGCGATAAGACAAGAGGAAGAAGGGGCAGAGGAACCTCCCGAGACATGAATCCATTACCAGTGCTTTGCCTTTTAATTAGCACTATAATGGCCAGGTGGCAGCATTTCTTTGACATGATTTATTTATGGGGTTTATATTTAGGGCCATACTGTTACAAAGCAGGAGATGCCACGGGCCACTCTCAGCACAGCCCTGGCATTTATGGATGGTCTGCATAATCCAGCAGATATACTGAAGTGAATCACCATCAAGATGTTCACACACTGACAGTGGTATGAGCAGAGGCGATGCTGGGACTCCTCATTAACCTAAGCATATTAATCACTTGTGCTCTGTGCCTCTGGTTTATTCTTCATATAAAACACATTGGCAGATGGTCCCAATCTGATAGTACAACATCTCAGCACTCATTTCTCTTTGTAGACTTTTGCATATACATATTGTTTCCATCAGGGGCACGAAGGGGGACAATGTGGAGTTTGGGCTTTTGGAAAACTGGTTAAATACGTGTAATGGAGCCTCATTAAAGTTTGAAGGAATCAGTGTAGAGCAGAGATAAGCTGCAGGATTTAGGTCAGTACCGTACAAAGGTCTGCACTGCAGTTTATTAAGAATTTATGACCTCCTCTGCAGGGCACCTTATGAGAATTCCATCTGAGCACTGGTAAACAAATAATGCTATGTAATTGAGATTTATAATGCAAATGTGTTAGCCACTATGTAGCCCATAAATTTTTGGTGCCTCCCGGCTCTCGCCACATAAACAGTCGAGCATGCACATGCAAACACACATGCACATAAACGAAAGCTTGCATATTTAAAGAAGAGAGGCATGTGCTTGCTATGTGCGTGTAGTGTAAGCTTTATTCTCATGATGTATACTGACATACATAGTGTACTCCAATTTGCATTCAATCAGTGGAGATTTATGGTGATCCATAGGCTGTGTGGCCGGTCAGTCTAATCCCGGCACTGGCCCTAGACGCTTTACAGCAGACAGGGCTGTAAATTACCTACTGCAGTGGAGAAGCAAAATCACCCATAGAGCCCACAAATTCTCAGCTCAGCAGTTCAAGGGTCAGCGCTCAGTCCACTACAGACCAGTTCAAGTAAGAGATCACAAGTTCGACTTGACCACAACATTAATCAGGCTCTGGTTTTGTTTTATAAAGACTTTTGCATTACAGTTATCGAGAGAGACCCAAAGGCAGAAGGTATATAGCCATCCTATTTTAACTGCTTCCATTAAGGTTGGATGTGTCCAACCATGAAGAACATCATGAATGGCTTCAAGGCCATGATGTCCCAAAGTGTGAACAGTTTAAGGTTCATTGGATCAAAGGCACAAAATGAAAGATTTCTTGAACTTTCTTAAAGAAAGGCAGGTCCTGATTTAAGCATGGTTTGCACAGCACCAGCTTCAAACATAGCTATACTTGCCACTTTACCCATGCTGTAATTTTTCTATGATGCATTTGTGCTGTTGAAAATTAGGGTTAGGTTGTACAAAGTCAAGCTGTGAATGTCAAACTTGCCCAAAAGTAAAATTGAACAGGTTCATGGTTCTCTCTTCTAAAGCTGCGGTGCTATGAGTTTTGCTTACAGGTGCCACAGTGGTCGGCTGACTGACAGGTGCGACGTGGACATTAAAATTTGATTAGGGCCATTTAATTGGTCCCTGTGGATACCTATAAAGTGGGTCTTTTTGCTTTGCCCCTGCCCATTTTTACTATTTCTGCCTGGTTCAATGTAGCATTAATATCTGAACTGAATTATGCAATAGACAAATTGGTAGCACTTTTTATGATGTCATTAATTTGTCACAAGTAAAACATAGAAGAGACTTTTCAGTTTTCAGTTTTTAGTATCAAAAGTAAAGCAATGCAAATGCAATGCTGTATAAAACATACCAGCCATACTTGAAAGTAGCTTATTCTCTCTAGAAAATAGTTTAAAATGAGAATTGCTGTCCGGATCTAGGCATTTAGATTATTAATTCATTAATTATTTAGCATTGACACATACGGGTTTTGTGGCCAAATTAATTGGCATGAGGAATTCGCATATATACCTTTAAACTAATAGATTCACATTATGTGTTCAGATCTGGGCACTATACCTAATTATTTAGAGAGAGGGCCACTGCATTGGGCTACTGCATTGTAGGTTGAGAAATGGCACGTTTTACATGAATATAATGCAAGGTTTGTAATCATATATTTGAGGTTTCTGTATCTAATCTGTGTCCACTTGGCTTATCATTCAGAGAAAAAAAATCTTAAAGAACACAATAGGAAATAAACCACACAACAAGACATTCATTTGAAGGCAGCGGCTCTGCTATTATTGTGTCCACCCCCACACATCCAGTGCTATTCTAAGAAGTTATATGTGGATTTCTCAGACTTCATTTTAAGCCCAAGATGACATTGTAAAGTTTCCCATATCTCTATCCCAGATCTCATTTGCACTGAATTCCCCATGGCAACAAAATCCTGTTAACACCTGAATGTAAGGCCACAAATTAAAACATGCCTATTGAACTAAGAGTTTGAATTCGTTCTCCCTTCCTCTAACGCTCACTGTCAAAGCGGCCTAAATGAATGTTTCATTGTGTTGTTTGTCTGCCTTTGTCTTTCAACAGCAGCAGGAAAAACAAATTGGCTTGTCACTATGGTGGGAAAATGGATGATTTGTAGATCTGAGTCACAGTTATAGATCTATTAAAATTAGACTGTTTTGCTTTTATTTTTTTGGCTTAATCAAACATTTTATTTCATTTTACCTTACCATGATCTGAAGGATACAAACAACTACAATTTTGTCATTTTACAAATGGCAAGAGTATGATGTAAGAACCAAGAACTACAGGCTAGCACAACCCACTCACTGCCCACATTACTGGGGACTGGACCTAACTTTTTATTGGGACTTAGATGAGGTCTTCAGGCACTGTAGCGTAACTGCTTCATGACACATTGAAGGGTTGGTCTTTTTTTAGACCGCACTAATAATTCCTTATTGCCCACAGAACTGCAACTCACTGGACATTGTATCTTTTTGGGAAACAATTCTAGACATTTTTGCATGTGAAAATCTATTGCCACTGCAGTATTGGATAGACTGATTAGTTATTTGAGGTCAAGTTCAGGTAAATATATAGTCTACAGTATGGTTAATAAAGTAGCCAGTGGGTTTATTTCTTCACAGTATGATATACAGGGCAAGTCAGATATCAGCTACATCTTATCTATGCATCACTAGCCCTCATTTAATCTCTTGGACAATACAGTTTCTTGATTGTTTTTCCCAGTGCAGCGCCATAGTGGGTTACTAGCAGCATCCCATTTGAATGCTGCAGTGTCAGTAAATATTGGAAATTGGCATTTCCTTTGGGTGATACGACCTGAAAGGTCAGTGCTAGGCGGCTCTTTCTGTTCCCTTTAATGGAATTCAGTGGAACTGGATGACATTTGTTCTGCAATAACGGGACCTGGACTTCCCATCATCACCTATATTATATATTCTATATATCAACAATGTATATATAAATCCTTTGGGCTGCCAGTCTATATATTTTTTCCACCCTTTCATATTTAGCTTTTGAGCTTTTGATAAACGTGCTTCAAAAATAAACTACATTTTGACCTATCTGAATACCCAAACATAGCTTAATATTTGAATTGGCACATTATGTAATCCAGAGGCCATTATAACCGCATTAGTAATGTATCTGAATGCTGAAAGCCAAATAACTCAGGTGAAATGGCTGTCCTAGATAGCTAGAAAATACATAACTGACATTTCCACCCGACTGCAAACTGGGATTTAGATATTTTAGAACCTGCATACAACTACAATCCCATTGAGAGTTCTTTGTTCCAGTCTCTCTGGTAAAACTGGCCAACCAGGATCAGAACTTTGCTCCCATTCCACATATGTGTAAAAATCAAGTCTTTATCTAAAATGTAAGGGTCCAGTTTATGAAACACAACATGCTAAGCCTTTGCAGTAAAGCCACTTAAGTCCTATTCTAATGCAAATGTAATGGCAGACAATATAATCAGTTTAAAAAGCACTGTTTCGTCGTTAACCTCTACATTGACTGCCGATCAGTTGGAGTATTTCCAGTGATCCGAAGACTCCATGTTCCCGTCTCCTTCTGTGGATAGTTAATGTATTCACATGTCACTGTGTGGGCAGCGTCCGCAGTTTCCTGAGTGCAGCTGAGTATGAACACAAGTGATGCTTTCACAGTGGCCCTGCTCTGAGCCATCTCAATACCGCCCTGTGCCCTCATTAGCATGGCTCCTGCATTTAGGCACCATCTCCAGCCCTTTTTCATTGGATATATTTATAATGCATAGTCTCTTATCCCCACTGTTACTTACTTATCCCACACATTCACCTAGAAGAGTCCAGTCCTCTGTCTCCACTGGTTTTACCCAGTAGTGTGTCTCCCCCATTATTTACCCATCCATGCTGCTCCCCTCGGGCGCGCTCACTATTCATCCTCCTCACTTCTCAAACTACTTATTTCTCTCTGGTTTCACCACACTTTCCTAAATGTCTCCACACCAGTCTCTCAGTTGTGTAGTAGCCCTTTGTCATGTGATGGATTCTGCCTCCAGCTTCTTTCTCTCCAGATCCTCTTGCATAACTTTCCTCAATAGATTTTTCCCTTCACTTCTGCAGCTCATCTTTTTATGAAGTAGGAGATGAAGACATTTCTTGTCCAAATTTAATCATCTCTTGTGCATCTTTTAATATTCACCTTAGTTACATCTGTTTAAATTAACGTTGCTGTCTAAAGCCATTCATATGTGAATGTCTAAAAGTGAGCTATACTTGCAGGTTTTTCCTGATGAAAACCATTATGAAGGGACAAAAAATCCTGTAAGCATTAAAAAATAGTGTTGTTTAATGTTGCTGTATTTGTCAATATCTTTGATAAATCTATATTGTCCTGTATCTGCCCCTTTGTATGTGATTGCAAAAAGACCCTATTCTCCACACTGCTGCCTGGGCCAACTCCTTCTGTGAATGGGCCATCAATTAAAAGATTGGCTTCCATTACCTCTGCTTCACCTTTTCCCTGCACTCAGAATTAACAGCTGCCGAAGGACTCGTCCTTTAGACAGCGCTGCACCAGCAAAAGCTGCAGTTTGGAGGGATCTTTTTTCCTTTTGGCAGGTTCTCTCATGGTCACCCCAGTGTATTTTACTGGGCGAGATGGTTTAGTTGGATGTTAAGTGGGTGCCTCATCAGGCTGTTAACTCCTAACTCAATGAATGGCAGCTAAGAGTACAGTGGCCTAATTACCTCTGTGGCAGGGGGCTTGTTTAGCAAACTCTGGAAAGGGCTTGGAAATAGTTTTTAAGGCAGACCCAAGTCTAATTATAATAAGCTAAAATGGTTGTCAGTGTTAAATGAGATGCATTTGTGAGGTTCTTCAACCTGCCACATTAAAAAGCCTCTTATGATAATTATATCGGCGGAACGCAATGCGTTCGGCGATATTATGGAATCATGTTCGTCCGCGTCCGCAGATTGGCCGTGTGAACGCAATAACTCAAAAACGAATTGCCGGATCACTTTCTAACTTTGCAGATACTTAGGGAAAGTATAGACACCGAACTGGATTGATTTGTGGATTTCTGGGATGAATATTAATTAAGTAATTAATTAATTAAGGATTAAATTTGAAAATGCAATAATTCAGAGACTTTTTGCCCCATTTTCTTCTAACTTTCTGAATAGTTACATATGTTGAAGACGCTGAACTAGATTGAGTTTGGTACTTCTGCGATCAACTATAATTGATTACTTAACAAATTAATGATTTTGAGCATTTTATTGGAGCCATTACTCCTAGTGAACATTAACCAAATCTCTCCAATTTGGCACAGTGATGCGGGCAAGGGTCTATTTGTTTGTTTGTTTGTTTATTAAGATCCAAAACAGTAGCTATTTAATGGACATATGCAAATTATAACGGTCGAATAAAGAATGCCTCTATAGCGCCACCATGTTATGATTCCTATGGGACTCTGGACACACTTACTTTGTCACAGAGCTATGAAACCTGGTACAGTGGTTCTCCACATTGTGCTGAACATAAAATATTATTATGGCCCCGCCCTACGACAAACAGGAAGTCGTCCATATTTGATTGAAATTGGGGAGTCAGATATATTTGACAGCCTCTATCTTGCCCATATTTTGCCCGATTACGCTCAAACTTGAAACAATTTATCACCCTCCACCATGAACACACACAAACAATATGATGCCAGTTACCTCAATAGCGCCACCTAGGGACTGACTGAAGAATGTCGTTTTAGGGAAATTTACAAAAATTTGGCAAAAGCATCCTTCACAAACATCCAGGGCAGCAGTAACACAGAGGGTAAGCATTTGCCCTGCAACAGGAGGGTTGCCAGTTCGAATCCCTGCCCAGCGTATATTGTCGTTGTGTCGCTGGGCAAGACACTAAACC
>JAVQKG010008203.1:0-10062 GCA_036025885.1 Hypseleotris bucephala
ATGTAATAAAGTATTAAATGCACTTATATTTTTATTTCTAAATCTGATACTTTGTACATTTGGACATTTTGTGATGTAGCCTACGACTAGCACAAATATATTTGCAGTAGTGAATCAGACATTCCTGTAGTAAGCAAGGCATTTTTGAAAAACATACAAAACGATCCAGATGCTTGCTCCACCGTCATTGCATTAGGGTTTACTTTAGCCCAATGAGAGAAGATGACTTGAACCTGGTATTTCAAAAGCAGGATATCACACAGAGAGGAGGAAGGTCAAAAGAAAACGAGGAGAAATCATTGGGGACTGAGAGAACAGCGAGAGATGGAGTGAGTGAATGAGGCAGAGGACCAGAAAGTGAAACTATGTTGTCATGGAAACTGGCATGGATCTGAAGAGAAAAACAAGAATGTAAATTGGTTTGCCCTCAGGGATGGTGCCTTAAAGATATATTTTAGAAAGGACCACCCATTAAACCAGATGTAAATAAAGTAATTGGAAAAACTAATGCACCCATTATAATGATGCTCACTCTGAATACTGAAAAGATTTAGACAGACAGCAGCTTTGGACAACACTACCAAACAATAGACTATTTTCTCCTAACAAATTTTGGGACAAAATAAATTATATAGCCTAATACGTAGTTTTGGATATTCATGTACGCTGTCTCATTCCCAAAGCAGGAAGAGGTTTCAGCCCTTCCAACCCTAATGAGATGGGCAGGAGAAAATATACAAACTTATGTGAATGGAGAAAGCCATGATTTTTTTTTTTTTTTTTTTTTTCGAAAAATAAAACAGACAAGACTGAGACTTGACATGTCTGCCCTATATCGACACAAGGGGTCAGTAAAGGAACAAATATCACTTTGGTATGGGCGTGGACAGTGGCTGGTGCTAGTTGATTTTGCTGATATGTAGGGATGCTGCCTGTGACTCAATAGAGTATTTACCCCTAAATGAATGGGTTTCCTGATCATTGTGAGATAGGACTAAGGCAAGGGTAAGGGTCTGCACACAAGTCAGTCTATTTTAAATTAGTAAATATTTTATGTCATGGTTTTGAATATAATGTAAAGCAAGTATTATTCATTCATTTATTTTTATTAATATAATATATGTATTAATAATAAGAGTAAGGTTGTTATCCATCCACAACTACTTATTACAACCTAAATACTTATGTATTTTAACACTAAATAAAAAATATTTGGTACATTTGACAGGAGGAAAGAAGTAAAAACTAACAGTAGATGGCAGTAGAATTTTAATAGTTATAAAGTTTTCATCCTATGGTTTTCTGACCATGTAACACCATCACTCTTTACAGACACAAAGTTGCTGATATCTTTACATAAGATTAATTTAAGATTTTTAATTATTGCAATACTCAGAGTTTCACTTCTGTGTTATAGTGTGTTATTGGAATCTGAGTCAAAAGTGTAAAAATGAATTGATTTAACTTTTTAGCCTTACTTTAGTTTTTATACTTCTAAAGATCTATTTATTAAGCTGTAACTGTGTGTCTGCTTTTGGCCTTGCACTAATATGTGGCACTTGTAGTCCACTGTATCATGTGTGTTCTTATGTAGTTAAGATCATCTTCAGTTTTAATCTTATTAATTTAGAAGGGGCTTGTCTTGGTTAGCCTTGCCTGCCATGCCTCATGCTTTCTTATGGAAAGCATCTAGCTAGAATAGACAGAGGACGAGTCAGGCTAGCCAGGCCATGTCTTATGTTGTTTGTCACATCTTACTCATTCTACTCAGCAAGATATCACATAAAAGCATTTTTACAGTTTCAACATTAGTTGTTTTTAGCTGCAGTTCTGTACAGTTCAGTGTATGTTTTTGCTCTTTCGTCTGATCTTCTGAGTTGGCACAGTTCCAGTGTTGTCTTTACAGAGGCCAGTTACACAGTCATTTTTACACTGTGTGTATAGCTATTTGTAATGGGAGACACAGAGCAAGCCATGCCTATGAAGTTTAATGGGGGCCACACGAGGTGAGGTCCTCAGTATTTGTGAATAGAAGGCTGACCCTAAAAGAGGTTATGGGCACTGGAGGTGTTGCTGTGACCTTTTGTAAGCTGTGAAAGCCTGTGTCTGGCCGCTGTAGCAAACAAACACAGTGTGCTTCGCCCATGTGGCAGCCCCTCTTTGAAACCGCCACTGCTCCAAACAGTCTGGATCCTATTAGACCCCTTTGTCTTTCTCCATTCTCCCCTCCTGGTCGCACTGTCTGTTTTTACTTTGTGTTATTCATATTCATTCCATCACAGCCCTCCTCCCGCTCTTAAGTATCCCACAATGCATTTCGTCAGGACTGCGGGGCAGATGTTTTGTTATTGGACCATATGAATTCTCACAGCCAAACTTGGACAATGAACTTCAAAGAGGGCCTTATCCAAAATACCATAATGACTTTGGTTGTGCTAAGAGAGATACACCAAGCTTACTCTCATAATACTAGTAAAATGGCCTACATGACAGAGCAGCTGGCAACAAGTGGCCTCATCTGGAAGCGCCATCAGCCTCTTGTTAAAAGCAGTCTGCCTGTGGGCGGGTCTATGGCGGCATGCGGTCTCAGCCCTGCCATAAGCACACACTGGGAACTCTGCACACAAGCACAGGTCATACAACAGTTTGCTTAATATGTGTGTGTGGGTTATACTGGACCACAACACCCCTCCTCTCGCTCTCTCTCCAATCCCGTCTGTGTAATTGATCCCAGACTGGACATTGGAGTTGCCAGGAGCGATTCATATCATTTTTATATTTTAGACAAGCCCTCTACTGCTTCCAGATGGAAAAATCACTGCAGGCTCCAGAGTTTGTGTATTAAAAGAATGTAATGCTTTAATGTTTTTACCTTACAAAAACCATGGAGCAGGGAGGGGCCATTATGTGATAGAACAGCCTGTTGTAGATGTGTTTCACTGTAAAGAATCACATGCTGCAAAGAATAACAAATAGAAAGCATTTTTTACTTAGTAGTACTTACTCAATTTGATCTGAAGTCACTTTGTTTGGGGGTAGGTAAAGCTAGTTCCTTCATCTTACTAGACTCAACTAGCCTGTAAATTAAGTATTTTTACAGTCACCTTTCTTAGAAACAGCACTCTGGTGACCTCTCCTGTACAGGCAAAGACCATTTCAAAACCAGTAACTATCCACTTTACTGCCTTGTAATGTACATAAGTGAACAGGAGCACAAGAATCCTTCTCGAGCTGATCATTTTTTCACTTAACATGTTATGGATGTTTGTGGATAAACCATAAATAACAGATAAAGAGGATTTAAAAGTAAAACTAAAATGAATTCCATCTAGAGGTTAGGTAAACTAATTTCAGTCTGCCAAATTGTTGGGCTATATCAGATTAGCTTAAAAAAGTCACTAATATATTGAAGTTTATTGGAATGCCACTTGGCCACAGGTTTAAATGTATGATTGACACACAGAGAACCATTCACACAAACTGATATACACTTTATTACACCACTATAAAGAAGTTACATAAAAACCTGACTATTAAAATGTCACCCCCTTTTTGTGTACTGGCAATAGCCTATACACGGTAAGAAACAATATTGGGCATGTATGGTTTAAGTAAGAAATAGGACAATACGCCTATCAGCATTTTTCATGCTTTGAGTTATGCCACTCTTGTAACAACAATCATGCCAGCCAGCATTATACATGTTCACACCACTTCACCAATTAGTGTTGTAGTTGTAAATCACACACAAAGCGTATGTATGTTTTTCCTATAGGAAGGAGCTAAATTCTGTTTGACATCTCCATTACACCAGTGGAAACTTAAATAGCAATTTGACTGTCATCTTTGAAGCATTTTTGAAGCTCATTTGGGGTTTTTAGGGAAACATCTCAGAGTTGAAATTGCCGTCATGCCACAGAGCTTCTGTTCTGGGCGTGTGATAATTGTCTTACATCTGGGGATAAATTGGATAATAATTCAAAGTGCTGTCTAACTGCAGCAATACAAACAGTTTTAACATAGACCATAGCTACAGTGACAGTGCTTGAAACGATGTTAGCATCTGCCGAAACAATGTACAAACTAGTGTCTGTGAGCGGCACATTACAACATGCCACGAATACTGGGGTTTAGACTTGTACTGATTATTTTTGAAAGATTTACACAATTATGGAAGTCCTGAATGTGTTTTGACACATAGGGAACCCAGTACAAATTAGCTGTAGTATTTTAGGGCTCCACAAGTAAATGTTTGTGTGCTACGTACATAGCAATGATAAATGCAAAAATTAAATCAATTAAAATACCAAGTCCTCTACGACCTGTTGCTCAACAATACAGAAAAAATTGATCATCCATGTTTTAGTTACTGCAGTACAACCCGCTTACTCGCTTAGATGTTTTGCTGAGATTACATTCAAAATTAGACATTACTTTCAACACCATGACGTTGCTTTGTTCTGTTGTATACTCAGTGTTGATAGTCTAAATGGAGTGACGTCCAAACCCTGTCATTAAAACAAAGAGGCTTAGTTATGACACAGCACCTGCTCCATGAGGATTGTGCTACTGTACACTAAACAGCTGAAGCCAGGGTCCCACGGGGAAAAGGGAGGGTCTTTAGGGGCGGTTGGGTTTAGTTGACGTGGTCCTGTAGACATGGCTCCTGTGGCGGCTGCTTGTGGCATATCTACTCCACAGATTCTGATGGACAGTGGTCAAGTCTCTGCTCAGTTCATAAATACTGCACACTACATTAGCTGCCAAAGCCTTTCCACATGCTGTTTGCTGAAGGCCTCTGTGGTGCTTTAAGGGCCACGGAGCTGTGTCCAGGTCAGGACTTCAGACATGTTGCCATCTGTAAAAATTTTATAGGTTTTATAGACATTTTTAAGCTTACTGGACAGCAATTCCAACTTTAAGATCTTTTTGTTTAAACAAATCAATAACTACACAAAAATAACTAGAAAGCACCTGCAGAGCGCAGACCTCTGCAAAGGCTTGATGAACGAAGACCATGATTCAGTTCACTTCCAAAATGTAATCAATTGTTCCTTGTGGCATTCCTAATTTTTCCTGAAAATGTCATCCAAATCTGTTCAGTAGTTTTCAAGTAAAGTAGAAATGTCGTTCTTTGAAAAAATCCTGGATCCAGACAGACAGTGATCCAGATCACAAATTCTCGTAAATAGTTTCTTTCTGACCTTCCCTGAATATTTCACCCAAATCCGTTCAGTAGTTTTTGAATAACAGATGGACAGATCATAAAAAACTACAGAAAACATTTACGCCTTGGTGGAGGTATAACTATAGACCTCATTCTGAGATTTATGTAAAACACTATTTAGTGGCTTTCCTCTTGGGACATGGTCAGCAGTCCCAAGACTAGTCAGCTGGCCTGTGTTTCAGGTATAGGAGTCTGTGACATGAGAAGTGAGTCAGTTGGGACGAGGGGGTCATGGGCTGGACCTCTGTTTTATGAGCACATCTCTTTACACAGTTTTGCTCTGCCTGTCTGCCACATAAATGATGAAGGGACAGCTATATTTGTAGGTTGGTTAATATATGTTGCCTGTCCGCTAGAGCAATACAGCAACCCTACTCCTTCTCCGCAATGTGTGGTCCCCAACAACGCAACTGTCAACTGAAGGAAACACAGCAGGGGGAAAACTCAGCAGCACTGGGACCATGGGGCACAGGGAGAGTTTCACTTAAAAACACAAGGCAGCAGGATCTGGTCTGCAAAAAAAAGGTTGTGTTGCTCTTTTAAAGTTTCTGCATCCGTAATGAACATGCTATACAGAAACAATATCAGTGTTACACACTGTCTTAGGGCTTCACACAAAACATCTGACAAGCTATAGGTAACTGTAAGAGTCTGCTGTTAAGTACAATGCATCCACAACTGCATATACACAGTATAAAGAAGTAATAATACATTTTATCATTAATCATTCACCATGATTGTCACTGTCCTGCACCATCTTTCACTGTTGTTTCTGGGGGGCTATAACCAGATCATCATTTTGTTACCTCAGTATGAATGTGTTGATTGTTTCAGTGAGATCAGTCAGCCCCAGGGCAGCTGTGGCTATAGCTAACCACTACCAGTGTGAAAGTCTCCAGAACTATAAGACTCCTGTAAGTCGATTATACTGTAAGGGATGCAATTCAAAATTGTAACACTAAGGGTTTTTTTCCCCATCACATACGGTCACATAGAATCAGCATTAGGAGATAAGTGGAAACACACATCCTCAAACCGTGCCAAAAACAAAGACTGTTTTCTCATGCAGCGCCTGAATCATCTGTTGTTTAGTTTAAGCCACACATCCCCAATATACAGGTGGTCCCATCAAATGAGAGGTTGGCTTTGCCTACAACAATGCCAATGGTAATGACTGCATTTAATCACAGGCCACGCTCAGAGAACCCACCTGTTTTGTCAAGTGTTACATTCACATAAAGTCAGACTGGTGCTCACAGTGGGAGCGGGTGACACATGTGGAGGCTGCAGTAATGTGTTACCCAGATCTCCATATAGTCTTCCTCTCATGTGCTGCCAACAAGACAAAAATTTTGTCAAGTCGGCCCGGGCCGACTCAACTCAATGGGGGCACTGCACCTGAAAGCTTTTACAGAGTCCATATTAGAAGTTTGTTTTTGTGTTGGTATCTGACCAGGGAGAACCCCTATTCCCAGACTTCCACCAAATAATTTAGATTTGTATTTTGTAAAGTCACTTGATATTCTTACCTCCTTGTTTTTTTAAGTTGTAAGCAGAAGGCAGGAAATCAGGCAGGCAGCCAACATGTGGTATTACCGCTGCACTATAAAGAATTTTGGTAACTTTTTCACAAAATACAGTTTTGGCTAAGAGTACAGGTCTTCAAATCTCATCATGTTTCACCAGGTTGAGGCTATAACTCTGAAACCATCACAGACTTATAATAGAGTTTACACACATCCATAATCCTTGATATCAAATATGTTTCAACTCATCATCAGATTGATGACTGTAGACCATCTGGGAATTGTAAATTTCTTGAATGGCAGAATTCCTCCTGACTAAGCATCCAGCTGTTGCACCAAAGGCATTTTCACTTTTGCCTCTTGCATAAATGTTTTCTGAAGCCCATCCAAGGTTTGTTTGTGCCAGACCTCTGCAGAGCTGTTGAATCTGTGCAGGTGAACCACACTGTAAAAACTAAAAAGTTAACTTTACTAAAATCTAGGAAAACTGATGCCAACTCAAGAAGTTACCAGTTTTTGACTTGACTGAATGTTTATCTTAATAGCATTATATACACAATACAGAAAATCAATAAATCATTACAAGTAGTCAACTTTTAGTTTAATAAAAAAAAGCACCCATGACTGAATGCAACAGCCCATTGAGCAGATAATGGTTATTTGTTACTTTAACTGAATCTTGAATTTTATTCACTGAATATTTTGAGGGCAATCAGACACCTCATTTGTTAATTTGTCAGATTTTTCAGTGCAGATGAGCTGGACTTGACAAACGGCCAGAGGCTAGTTTCTATAAAACGTTGACTTTACGCAACTCTTTTAGTATCTTTGTCTGTTGTTTTCTGACTTTGAACTTTACAGTTCTGTCTTTTAAGTGCCCAGAACCCATGTTGTTTTATATTGAATGTTTATTACACGTGTCTGTCCTCCAACGGCTTCTAAATATAGAGCTCATCTCGCCACAAAAAATGATCCCTATACTAATTACTACTTTAGTCTGCAGTCGCCTCAAGTCACAGCAGGTTTATGGGCTACATGCATCACCAGATTCCTCTTATGCAGCTGCTCCACCCTCCTTTTCTTTGCTTTGTTGGTTTTCATTTCACATTTGAATTTCCAAAAGGCTATCTCTACCAGAGAATTCAATAATAGATGATGCAATTGCTTCATGGTGACACAAGAGCCTTGTGAGCTGGAAACTTCTATGAATAATTAAAGGTCAATTCTGTGTAGTTCGAGAGAGTTTGTTCTATTGCAGTTTGATGTCGCTTGAGGAAAGACTATTGTGTTAGGCCAAAGATCTTAAGATTTTAAACAGCATCTCTATGGGACTATTAGGAACCATGAACGCTCTCAGTGTCTTAATATTCACACTGATGGCACTTCCTGCTCAAGGTAAAGTTATCTTTGCTCTTTTGACATCTATAACAATAGCAGCTAACGAGAGAAAGACACGCTGAGACCAGTTCACTTCCTCTTGATCATTAACTGCTGTCATTATTTTGTCAAAGTGCTGAGCGTAGCCAGAGACAGAGTAATAAAATAGCATTTGTCAAAACACCAGAGGCAAATAAACTCTGGGTTCAAAATTATGTGTTGCTCATCGTCAAGAGCTGATACAGCCAATTCCCAACCAACTGGGAGGTCTCCACGTTCATATAACTTTTGAACTTAAAAGAATCAAACGTCTTATTCTTCTAATGTTATTTTTATTTTGTTGATTTGTGTAGGATATTTAGCCAGTGCTTGGTTGGCTCCAAGTGAAGTTAGACACTGTAGCATTAAAAGCAGTTTCTGGGATGTTTACCAGACTATCTTAAACTATTGAACAGTTCTAAGCAAGCATCAGAATTAAGAAAAAGAGACTTTGAACATTGATGGATAAGTGACTAGGATTTTGCAAACAACAGAGACTGGTTTTGGATAATTAAAATAATAATGTAATAATGCATTTGCTGGGTGCAATGTCTACCTAATAAAGTGGCCAGAACATACAACTATCAAAGTTGCAATACCTGATTTTGTGCAGGAAAAATCAAAAAACGTATATTTGAAGGTTTGTATGATGCACTACCCCATCCTTTTTGCCCTCCCTCCAAACTTTCTATCAAGGTCTCACACAAGCCAGAAACTATCAAAATAACGAGCAGAGGTCTGAAGTTAGCTTCCTCATATTATTTCTGATAGATTTTGGTTCTTGATAAATACACAATGTTTCAACCAATCTGAGAGCACCTGTACTGTGGAGGCATGTGTTTGGTTGAAAACAAGTGCTCTAATACAAAAACCTTGATAATACAGCCCACGGAGGGTCTCAAAGTCTCATTTTCTCAGATGACTTCTGGTATGCTGTACTATTGATTGTGTAATTATATCGGCGAAACGCGAGAATCGTGTTTGGCGATACTATGGAATCATGTTCTTCCGCGTCCACGCCCGCGTCCGCAGGTTGGCCGTGTGAACGCGATAACTCAAAAATTGCCGGATCACTTTCAAACTTTGCAGATACTTAGATACAGTAAAGACGCCGAACAGGATTGATTTGGGGATTTCTGTGATGAATATTAATTAAGTAATTAATTAAATAAGGATTAAATTTGAAAATGCAATAACTCAGAGAGTTTTTGCCCCATTTTTTTCTAACTTTCTGAATAGCTACATATGATGAAGACGCTAAACTAGATTGAGTTTGGTACTTCTGCGATAAACTATAATTGATTAATTAACAAATTAATGATTTTGAGCATTTTATTGGAGCCATTACTCCTAGTGAACGTTAACTAAATCTCATGAAATTTGGCAGTGATTCGGGCTAGGGTCTATTTAATGGACATATGCAAATTAATACGGTCGAATATAAAATGCCTCTATAGCACCACCATGTTGTTGGTCCGTATGGGACTCTGGATACACTTACTTTGTCACAGAGCAATGAAACTTAGTACAGTGATTCTCCACATCGTGCTGAACATAAAATATTATTATGGCCCCGGGGAGTCAGATATATTTGACAGCCTCTATCTTGCCCATACTTTGCCCGATTACGCTCAAACTTGAAGTAATTTATCACCCTCCGCCATGAACACACCCAAACAATATGATACCAGTTACCTCAATAGCGCCACCTAGGGACTGACTGAAGAATGTAGTTTAAGGGAAATTTACAAAATTTGGCAAAAGCATCCTTCACAAACATCCAGGGCAGCAGTGAGGCAGAGGGTAAGCATTCGCCCTGGCCTGCAGCCGTAGGGTTGCCGGTTCGAATCCCTGCCCAAGCACATATTGTCGCTGTGTCCCTGGGCAAGACAC
>JAVQKG010008238.1:0-15240 GCA_036025885.1 Hypseleotris bucephala
CATCCGCTAAAATAATAATTTCTGAACACACCAGTTTTGACCACACCAGGTGTTTTATAGGTATATGGTCTACCTAATAAAGTGGCCAGTGAGTGCAGATAATTTATAAAAAGAAGAAAATAAATCAATTGTCAAGAATTTTACTTCAGTAAGGCCCTGAAGATGCCCCTCTAATGAGACCTGGCAACAACAGAACCACAGACAAACATTTTGGATGAAAAAGTGTCCCAAACTGAAGATGAATCTAATTGTTTCAAGTGAAATAATGTTTTTGGGATGTCCCAGTGTCAGGAGTGGACTGTGTGCTGGGCAGAGGTCTGCATCTCATTTATTTTCTCCAGTATCTGCTTCCAGCACACTCCTGCTCAGTGGCCAACAGGCTCCTTCTGTTCCTTTATCACACACAGATATTCACAGACTGCAAGGCCATAGCAGTAAATGGACAAGCACACAAGTCCACACACAACAGGTAGTGAAGCTATGAAAAAAAATAAGAGACAGTCGAGATTTCAGCTTAACCTCTTGGCTCCTGTGTGAGGCTGCAGTCAGTGTGTGAAGCCTCACTGATAGCCATCTGTCTGCTCATTTACACAACACAGAAATACCACAGCTACACACACTGGACCACACAATGCAATAAAAGACATTAGGATTGTGTCTTTGCCGCTGCACTTTTCATTTATCCCACTGAAATGAACTTTAGTTTTTCCAAGGAGAATCAGTGACTGTAAAATCCAATGCCAGCAACTTATTCTTTATAATCTTTTCATATAGTGTTTACAAACCAAACCATTTTGCACTTTAACACTTGCAGGCTATCTGTTTGTATATGTATAGTGTAAACATTTTTCTTATAGATGTCTTGTGTCTTCATTTTTTACTTGAGAATTTTTAGTTTTGGGTTATTATGGCCAAGCAATTTCCTTCAATAAACCATAAAAGTTTCTCAATCTAAGTCACTGGCATCTATTCCCATTCTTTCTATTTACAGTGCAAACCAGACTGTATTTTAGGCTCAGGATATAAATCTGTGCATTAGTGAACAGCACCCTCTTCAGGCGCTTGCAGGGCTCTACATTGTACTCCTGCCTACCTTAAAATGGTTTTCAAACTTTTCACACAAAGAACCACCAAAGAAAAGATCTGGCATTCCGAATTGAATTGGAAGCAAACCAAAGACTAAACCAGGACTAAATCTGGACTAAGCAAGGAGTACTTCCAGTCTAATCTAGATCTAATCCAATGCTAAATATGTCTAAATCACTGTACTAAATCCTGAATCAGGATTAAACCAGAACTATACCAGAAACAAACCCAACCCAAGTCTAAATTAAACAAAATCAAGACTTCAACTGCAAAACAAAACACTAAAACAAAACAACAAAACAACAAAACAAAACACTAAAGAGCCTGAGTACCACCAGTCGCCCCTGTACCACAGTTTGAGAAGCACTGCTTTAGTATCTCCTCTACTTCTCATAGTGGGTGAGTGTCTCCTGAACCCACGCATCCATCTCAGTCCCTCTGATCAATAATCAATCTATAGGGGCCACGTCCCCGGGCCCCGGACCATCTGTCTCCATTGGCTCCTGAGAGCACAAAAGGAAGAGGTGCACGCTCCATCTATCTCCATCTATCTCCATCCTTTGGTCAGGCCTGCTCTGCCAGTATAGATCATAATTTGGAGAGGTGTAATTGTTGGCCAGAGACTGTGGGGGGAGTGCAGTGGACGGGCAGGTTGTTCAGTACTGCCCACTCTGACCCACTTTCAAACACACTCTTCATCTCACGCTCCTCTGATGCGACTTTCACTTTCCTCTGGTCAATTTACACAGAACTGCAGAAAACAACATCATTTATCACTGACCTGTACTGTTTTATAATCTAGAAGCAGTGTCAATATAGGCCAGGCCAGTGGCGTAACATCAGGCAATGCAACCACACCAGGGCCCGTGACTGAAAAGGGCCCCTCCCATTCAGGCCATCAAAGTTTTATTGAGCTTTCTATTGATATTACTCACTCTTACAATATTCATCTTTAACCAGCACAACTTAAATTTCATCAGGGCCTAGATATCTGACATACTGTTCTCTGCCATGGTGCTAATTTTTTACACATCAGCATCAAGGGCTGCTGGGTAATATTACATTGTCCAATCAAATTCAATGTTTTGATCAAGCGCCATGTTGCATGCTTTCCAAACGTAAAAGTAGCAGTAAAAAACTGGTACAAAATAGAACAAAATCGACCAAAATATTTGTGATGATTATCAACAGCAGTGGTTCAAGAGCAGCTACAGGAGACACTGACTCGTCTTTTACCAGGTATGTGATCGTATAGGCATCTGTTAGCGAGAAAGCTAGTTTACAACATTTCATTCAGCCAAAACGTCATTACAAAGTATTTAATAGGGGCCCATCATCAAAGCCTGCACCGGGGCCCGTCGTACGCCAGGCATAGGCAACCAATGGTTTCAAAGCCACATGCGGCTCTTTAGCACCTCTCTTGTGGCTCCATTGTATTATTTTGTACTTTGTTATGTAAAGTAAAGATAAACCAAAATTAAACAATCATTACTTCTTTGTGTCAAAACCATGTCTGAATCTGGTCTTAAAGTCTAAAAAAGTCAAACAAGTCAAACAAGGATTTAACCAGGTCTACTGTAAGTCTAAACAAAGTCTTTACCACATTTTACAGAGGTCTAATGTCTAAACAAGATCAAACCTTCAAATTTTCAGAACTACAAATAGCCAACAACTAGTCTATGTCAGGAAACAGCCAAAATTACACCAGTGGTAGGCTACATATTTTGGAAAGTGTACAGGATGAAAAAAGTACTAAGTAACTGTGATTTTTTAACATTTTGTTCTGATCAGACAGACAAAAACAATAAAATTAAGGCACAAAAAATGTATTCTTCTCCCTTTTATAAAGCTAAATATAACATATTTGCCAAAAGCTATTTTAAATTGCTATTTACTCCTAGATGTCACTTAGGATAATGTAACAATGTAAAAGGAAGTTATTACTGCCCACATACATATATAATCCATTTTATGAGAAAAACAGTTCCTCGGGAGAGCATTCTGTGGCACAGATTGGGGCAAACCACAAAGCACTCATGCCTGCTCCTGCACTATCAACAAATGCACCCAGCAAGGCATTTTTATAATAATTTAGTTATGCTAAACCCTAGTGGAAGCCCATAAAGCTTACAGTGCATGTTCATGCTTTGTGAGTTTGAACCTGGCTCACAGTTTGCCAAATGTCACTTTTTATTTACAGGTCTCACAGGTGTACTCATGGTGTAGGTTACTGCCCCTCTATTCTGCACACAAGGCGACATATACATACAAATTTGCATAACAACAAGTATTGCGGCGTATAAACTTCAAAAAGCAATCCAAACGCCGCGGCAGACTAGAGGGTTAATACTGCAGACGCGTCACGCTACACATTAGCACCAAATAAGATATGCCATTTCACAGACTTATAAACAATCCAGCCGTGCAAAGAAGATACCTTTTAGACAGTGCGTAGATCATAGACCACCACGACGACGATGATGATGATGATAGATGACAATGATGATATGAACAATAGCTGACGGTCAACAGAAGTTTGTCCTCCAGCTCACCCTGCCGCCATGGTCCAGGCCTCTAGCTTCTCCAGGTGAACGCACACACAAATAGAAAACCACACCCAAGGTAACACCCACAATTACCGGTGACAGCGTCCGCTGACGTCACGGTGCGCGTGCACGACAGTGTATGTGAGGAGAATAATATATAATAAACCAAAGACAATCCCAGACTAATATATGGCTCCTACAACAAGTATTCCACTAAAACATGATGAATGTAATGGGCTTTAGGTCCAGCGAGCAGGAGGTGTATACTGTATTAAAGGACAGTGGGCTGTTGCAGGGTCAGTGGAGCAGGGTGAGAATGATGAAGAGAGCCTTCAAAAGACAGATTGAAATTCCTCAATCGATATGATCCAAAGGGCTTTGTTATTAACGTATACACGGAGGCCTGAGTTCAATATCTCTCACCTGACAGCTCAAGAACTTCAATACCAAAGCCATACACACATGCAAAATGAAACACGTTTAATGCATGCTATTTTTTTAAACAATATGATTTTAGAAATTATTACTACTTTGAAGCATATTTTGTGATTATCAAGGTTTAAAGTGCATGGTCATTTTTCATGTTTTAGTAATTTTACATTGTTCAAAGTGATATTATCTGTGTTAAGTAAAAATGACGGTTTGAAGTCTGTTTAAAGTTTATAAAGCTTTTTTTAAATAAAAAGACTAACATTGCAGCTGCATTTGAAAATGGTGAAATGTACTAATTGTACTTCTTCTAACAGCTAGTACTTTTAATGCACCTACTTTTACTTGAGTAACACTATTATATATATTATATATATTATAACAGTGGTCTTACTTGAGAACTTGCTACTTCTTCTTTGTTAAGAAAATGGCATGGCTGCCAGTCTGTGTCTATGGCCACTCCGACCACCACTAAACACCAATCACACAACTACATTCATTCATAAGCAATGTGGGTTAAGTGTCTTTCTCCCCCACGGACACAACAGCGTGCAATGGGTTTGGGATTCGAACCAGCAGGGCAAACACTTACCAACTGCGCCACAGCTGCCCCAGTGGAATCATGACTTTTCGCCTGGTGCAACTCTGGCTCAGGTCTAAAGACATTTTAGGAAAAAAGTCTACTTGTGTTTGGACAAAGACACAATAACTGCCTTTGGAGTAAAGAGTAAAAGTGTACACATGCTCATCTTCATCACTTGCTTAGAGAGATTAGAAATTAGTTCACAAATTACAAAAACCTGGCAAAAATAGTCGAGTGGCAAGACCTACTTTCACTAAAGTCTGTTTAGTTTTTTTCTTTAACAAGCTGACACTATTGTTTTTATTCATGTATTATTTCATTTAGGCTACTTATTTGATTGTTTCCAAACAGTGAAAAATTAGTTTTATTGTGTAATATAGTAGGGTCTATGTAGGTGTTATTTTTCCAACTCAGTGTGTGGCTGTTTGTCTGCTTGCATCTAAATAATTTTTGCGAACACAATAAGACTATATAATAAGATTCCTTGTAGCCTACCTCCCACTGTCCTTCTGTTTGCCACACATTTACCCGTTTAGTGGATCTCTAAACATGAAGCCCAAGGTAAAAGTCACACGGTTCTGTGTTTAATAATAAAGGAAAGACAAAAAGCTTCATGACCATGAAAAACATGATTAGACTACTTACTTAATCATGTGTGCTCTCTGGTCAGCAGGTGGCACTATGCGCGCTTTGCAAGATGGTCACATCCAACAATCTTGTTGAAATTTTACAATTAAATATAGCAAACCCCACGGAAACACTACAAAATAAGCACAACTAAAAAGCAAAGGCTCATTAAGTCAAATATAAAAAAAGATAAGCACAGTTGGCATTTACACGATCCATGAGCAAAAACGTTTAATATACAATACTGCCATCTAGTGGTGGATTTGTTGTGCAAGAACCGCTTTCACACATGCTGGCCATTTTATTAGGCAGAGCAAAAAGTGGCTACGTTAATGTGATGTTTTTTTTAATCTTTCTACCTTTTTAGCATTTCCCCGGTCATTTTGTATCCATTTCGATGCTCATTATGTAGGAGGCCCATCTAAATACTAAAGGCATAAAGTTAATGTCTGAATTTCTGCTGCTTTCAAATGATCGGCACTATGTAATGACTATGTTATGGACATGGTAGCCTACTTTATAAACTGACCACTTGCCAGATCGTTATTGTAAATAATAACATTTCTTAATAGCTTTACCTGGTTAAATAAAGGTTAAATAAATAAATAAAAGAAGTTTTTAGCCTTTGATCGTTTAGTGGATTTATTAAACCTAAAGCAGGCAAATATTTCATGAATATTTATTTATTTAGGCTAGTTTTACTTTCATGTAGGCCTATTCATTGAAATTCATTGAAACAAACAATTTAGTATGTATAACATGTATGTCCACCAGATGGCGCCATAATTCTTTGGAAACAGAAGATTTGCGGCTGCGGTTGAAGTGGTTTGACGTAGTGATGGAGTAGAAAGAACGCGCTGAAAACTGTGATAACTTAATGTGTGTAAGTGTAATCAAACTAGTCATACGTTTGGGAAAACTTTCTAATATTTGCATTTGTGTGTGTAATTTAAACTGAATTACTAGAGTTTTTTTTTTTTTTTTTAATGATTTCTGTTTGACTTTTCTGACTAATAGTTACAGATATGACTGCTTCATGAATTTTAATATGCTATATTTATAGAAATTGTAAAAAAGAAAAAAAAAAGACAAGTCAACACCAGTTGCATTTTACTTGTTAGACTGTATAGGCCTAAGACAGTCCTCAACATTTAGGATCCCCAAATATGTGTTCCAGTGTGTGACAAAAACGTCCTAAACCAAAATCACAACGTTTGCAGATCTTTATACATTGCTTGTAATAAATTGTAACAAGTAGTGTATTATTTCACTTTTTATTTTATTTTACTTTTTAGGGTCTGCATAGCCTAAACGGGATAATGCATATTTGAGGTCAATAACACTGAATAAAATGCCTCACTTCCACCTTAATTTTAGAGGGGGATAAAAATAGCTATTTTATCATTGACTATTTATAGGCTAGTTATTTAACTTAATGCGATTAAAAATGTGCCTATTTAAAATTCCTGTTAATAATTATCTTTCTAAACAGTTGGAATGAAAAGGTTAAAAAATAATATTAAATGAAAATATAAAAAAACTTGACGACGGGAGTGATAGGCTAAGTAAAATGTTGGAAATGTAGGCTTCAGTAAAAGAAAATAGGCTAAATACAAATGGTCATTTTACTGTACACTTCCAGGCTACAGCCAAAAATGTACAAAAAGGCCTTGGTGCTCGGACTGATTCTTCAGGACTAAATAAACGTGCTGAGGATGTAAGGTGTTTTTAAATAACATTTATTTTCTGGGTTTAATACAATGTGACATCAAAGCTTTAAACATCTGAAGACAAACAGACTGCATTCAGCACTTGGTCACAAAATACCAAAAATGACTCAACGACAAATAAAAGCCATAGAGCAATTCGGTTTAGCAAATCTATTATATAAGCTATAATACAGGTAGGCTATCTTGGAATAAAGTACAACAGTGGAAATAAAAAAGATGGCATTCACACACCATTAGTTCATTGTTTACAGACTCTTATGGGGTTTTAACGTCCATACGTACACGTTTAATAATAACTTAAACTCATGTGGCCACATCCAGAGAGAAGGGGGTGTTCAAATGAACGGTAAATCCCACAGATTCACATGAAAACTGTAATAAATGCATAGCCTGTGAGTGGCTTATTCGTGTTTACTCTTCACTTCGCCAGCTTGCAGGATTTGGCATCATACACATTTTATTGACAAATGTGTTGGGAGACAGGGGGTGTCATTTGGATTTGAAACTTGAACATATAAAATGTTATTAGTGAGTTTCATTTGTCCTCTTGGACCAGCTGACTGTTGACTGCTGGGCTAATAATCCTATTATTTACAGTAGCCCGTAGCCAAGACACATTACAGACATTTTGAGCATTAACACAGTTACAATAACAGTGTCTCTGAGACGAGCAGGCCCATCACTGTTTGTCCGGGGTGTTGTTGACCAGTGGACCATACAGGCCGCTGTAGCCCTGCTCCTTGTGCAACACTGTCCTGTCTCTGATCAGGTCGCTGAAGGCGTAGTCCATGGGAGGTCTGAAGCCGAGCGTGGGCACCAGGCCGGTAGTGGAGTACGGAGCCATGAAGGCGAGACCGCGGCTATGCGCGGAGTAGGCGAGGCGCAAAGGGTTGAGTCCCAGTGGCGCGCCGAGGGGATAGCTGCTAGGGTCGGCTCCGAAGTGTGGTGCATTGGGCTGCAGCGGAGAAAAGGCCGAACGTGTACTGAGGGTCATGGCACCGGGCAACATGGGCCTGCTGGGAGCGGTGGGAGTCGCGGAGGACGGAGGTGCCTGTGCGCCCTGGAGCCCTTTCTCAGCCGCCCACGGCTCCTCAGAACCCGGCTTGTTGTTGAGGATCTGCTCGATGGCCTGCACCACGTCCCGACCACAGCCCTGTAGGACCAGCTCCAGCACGCTGCGCTTGTGGCTGGGAAACACGCGCGTCAGTATGTCGATGGCGTTCATGTGGCGCGAGGCTGCGGAGGGAGATGGCTCGTGCTCGTCCTTGTCCGTGTCAGAACCAGAGTCGGAGCCCAAAGAGCTGATGGAGCCGGGAGTGTCTCCTCCGTCCTTCATGGGTTTGGAGACCGGAGAGCCGATCAGAGACTCGCTGTCCCCGTTTTCTGAGCCTGAACCCGCGTGGCGTCCGTCCGGGGACGAGACACCTGGCGCAGGGTCAGCCTCAGAGCACCCGCCTTTGCCCCCGCTCTGCTGCGGAGTGGAGGGCGCCGACATCTGGCTCTTTGGAAAGAGTTCATACTTCTGAAGGCTGGAGTCTGACATGTCAGAGAAAAAACAACTTAGAAACATATATTGTAGCCTGACAATCAGACCATTTATGATGTAACCATTACCATGCAACTATATGGCTATTAAAATGTTATACCACCAGTACTCTTATGGGACAAAACCTAAATAAATGTAGCCTAGGGATTAAATTGGTTGCTGTTTTTATTAGCCTTCGTCTAACTGAATAATTCGCCGTGGAGCAGGTATGGGTTTCTCACCTGAGTTGCTCTCGCTGTTGACAGAGGTGAACACCTCGTAGCTGGGTCGCGGGGGGATGATGCCGTTGGCGGCGGCCAGTGCCAGTCCCTCCGCGGTCCCGTAGAGCAGTTGAAGCTCTCGTGCCTCGTTCTCTTCCTGCGCCTGCTGCCGCCTCAGGGCCACCTGCGCCGCCATAACACGCTGCCGCTCCGCGATCAGAGTGCATTTGGCACACATACAGTCCTTCCAGCGGCAGTAGCGCTTGTGACCCTTGAGAGCGGACACCACGCCATGGTTCCGACAGCGGGCGCACTTTGGGGTGCGCGGATATTTGTCAGAGGCGCGCAGTAACAGCGGCGGGCCGCGCAGTAGGTTACTAGCCATTGACACCGGGATGGAGGCCGCGCCAGGGTGTACTTGAGAAGCAGAAGATGTGGGTAGCTCTGGTCTCAGATCCATGCCCAAGGTCTCTCTGTTGTCGATGTGTAGTTTAAAAGTGGAGGCGGGAGAGATAGGCTTCTGTCGGTGAATCACTCACAACTGCTCCTCGCGGACCATGGCACAGATCAGGATAAGTCAGTTCTGTGAAAATCTGAGATCGACCAAACCAAGAAACTGTCCAAAGAGAGTGGAGCGCGCGGACTGAAGCCAAAGAGGAAGCGGTAAGACTCGGACGAAGCAGCTCTGTGTCACAAGTGAAGTTAAGTGTCCGCGAGTTGCTGAGGTTGATACTCGGAGCAGCCTGAGACACTAACTTCCTCCTGAGATTGTCAGTGGATACAGATCCCTCGCTCCCTCTCTATTGTTGCTCCTACGTTTTCATTAGACAAATTTGACAACAATGTGGCGCCTGTCATTGGCCAACGAAACGGAGACACCTGATTGGCTTGCGTGTTTCTACTGTGTCCACCTGAGTTCTTTTCCAAATATCAAGTGTTAAGATTGTGAAGGGAGGTCCCTGAAAGCTCAAATCGATGCTCAGTAGCCTATTTCTGAAAGATATGATAGACTTTTGCAGAATGCATTGTTTCACTATAGCTTCAATTTACATTTGGACAAAATTGCACAAGTTAAAGAGGACAGTTTATCATTAAAATTATAGACATTAAATCAGATCTTGTGGGACCTCATCCAAACAACATTGCCTATAGTGTTGGATAGTGTTGCTTATAAAAGGGTTAAAGCGTTTTATTTAATTTTAGTTATAAAAAGAAGGCTAGAGTTTATAAATATCCTGGCGCCTGAATACCGTGGAAGGTAAGTAGCCTATAATTTATTTGTTTTTTCTTTGAGATGACTGCTGGTCTTCGGATGTTCCGTGCGCGTGTGTCAATCTTCAATACGCTTTTTATCATCTTTAGCCTACACGCCCAAGAAGTTCCGCGTGTTTAAAAATTGTATGTTTTAATTTATATAGATGTATAGGTTATTTTATGTATAGGCAATGTTGTTTCACTGTATGCTGCACACGCATTTGTTTCAATAAATTTGAGAAATGTTAGAAAAGGTGTCCCATAAAGTTACTCCATAACCTGATTTATTTCCACATTAAATATTGTGTTTGTTGCTTTTTTTTTATCTTTGCAAAAATAAATAAATAAATAAATAAAAATAGCCTACACGCACAAGGTCCGTATTTGTTTGTAACGTTTTTATTTGTTATTTTATATAGGCTAGGGCATTGTTAAAATTTTTAGTTTTCTTTTTTTTTTGTTTATTATGAGTTTATATTATGATTAATAAAAAATATAATAATTACTCTTATGAATTATGACGACACTTGATCAAAATATTGTGAATAAATAAATTATTATAGCCTGTTTATTAAAACAACATTTATTTGTAGCTAGGTATTATTATTATTATTGTCATTTTTATTATTATTATTATTATTATTATTATTATTAGTATTATTATTGTTAGCAATATTTTATTTGAAAATGGTTTTGTATGTTTGGAAATAGCGCAGTGCGCTCACCTGTTCTTCGACAGATAAAAGGTGATTTTTCAGGTTTTCCTGCAGTGTCCGCGCCGGTGGCTGTTGAGCCCGAGGCTGTGATGGACGTGACGCAGGGCAGTGAGGTGGACTGGGGCGGCTGCTCGCTCGCACGGCGGCACAGTGAGCGCGTGCAGCATCCTCTCTGCTGAGCCTCATTGTTTACTTTCCCAATCATTGGAAGCAAATGCCATCTGTTTCCCTCGCCGCTGTCATCTGCACCTTAATTACCTATCCAACAGGCTAATAGAAGTGATATTAAAACTACATCTTTTGACATTCAGAGTAATTATGAGCACGAGCGGACGTCTCATGTGAGTGAAGTTGTAGTTACAAACAACATACGTGTCTACCTCCACCTCAGCAGGCGGGGTGGGCGCACTGCTGCCTCAGTTATTGGAGACATTTGACTGTGTTTATCCAGAAGGTAGAGCCAAAACAAAGAGGGAAAGACAACAGTTAATTAAAAATATAGCTTTGGTCTCACAGTTTTCCAGCTAAAACTAAATCATGGATCTAAGTAAATGGGTAGAAAATAAATAAATCATTAATATATCGCTTATTAAATTGCTGCATCTATATAATCCACCGGGCGTTTTTAAACACTTATTTGCATTTCGATGAGGATTAAGATTATCATTGTTCTCAAGCAACAATTAAAATCAGCCCATGTCCAATTAAAAATGACTGTGCGCACTTGAATTCTAACATTCTTGGGCACTCATTTAGGCCCATGCATCAAAAACTATGCGATGCTTTCATTCCTTTGATGAAGCCATACGGACCAGTGGGTTTTTAACACCCTTTTAAGTTGATAACAATGACCATGCTTGACCCTACATATGTAGCAGCATGTTTCCGCTGCCCTGCGCCCCTGTGCATCTTTCTAGCGGCCTCTCCCACTGCATGTGCCCCGCCTGCAGCCCGCCGGAGCCCGGATCCCCTCCCGCGCTCTCCCGCAACAGACACACAGGTTAGAGTAGCACTTTGACAAGAAGCAGAGGGAAAAAACACACGGACCTTTTAATCATACACGCTTGAAGGACGCACCAATAGGGCCACGCACAAAAAGGGTTAAGAAAGGGAATTAGTTTAGTATTTCTTTTAGTGTTTATTTGTGATAGGCATAAAGGCTGTTAATAAACACATATCCCAAATACATGAACCTGATCATGAGTAGGCTAAACCGAAAGTGACAAAAGCCGCATGCGTAATTCTTCATTAGTTCAGGTGGCAACTCATCAGGTTTGACTCATATGCGCTTTATAGGATTTGGACATAATATTCTATGGGGAAATTAACTCTCCAACTGTATAAAGGATAAGGTTTATCACTGGACTAAACATAAATAACAGCCTACTACTTATTTCTTAACAAATAAACTGCAAACTAAAATTACGCACAAGTGATGTTGCATCTAAACTTTAAAATGCTTATTGGACTCTGTCTTTATGTAGAGAAAAAATATTTGTAAATTAAGGTAACCCTGAAAAAGCATATGAATATTTCAGAGATGTGGTTAGGAATAGCATAGGCCTCCCTCTGCTAAAGCGTTTGGCCTATACCCTCAGCACCTCTCTCTCTCACACCAATAAAAATACCGCTTTCCTGCCCCCGAGGTAGGTTGGTTGGCAGGGATTATCTTTGTTTAATGAATGGGCTACAAGTATTCACCAACACGGTGAGATTATTGGGATGCCTCGCTCTCCTTCTGCAATGGGCCTTAAACCCAGTGTGAGAGACAGATTCAACACAGCGCTGCAGCCAATTAAAATGCACTCTGCGCTGCTCTATCCCTCCACATCTGCCTCCTTTTCTAAACCAACCAAAAGAGGAAAGCTCATGAATAGGCGCTCATTGAGATCACAGATGGAGTATGGCTTTCTTTTTGCGAGAAATTTGAGAAACACCATTGTCCCCAATCAAAACTCAATGTGTTCGCCCACAATAGAGCCGGCTTTGAGCTCGGCCGCTTCAATTGGCCTTGTTTTTGAAACTTGAAGTGTTCAGTACAAAGGCTTGGCCCTCCTAGATGTCACCACCACCGCGGCTTTGCTCCAGCGCCAGTGTGTGTGTGACTTGGTGCGCACAGAAAAAGAGGAAAAAACACAATTAATATGAAGCGGTAATTACTCCCCTTCACGCCTCTGCGCCCATTCAAGACCCCACTGGTCCATTTATTGCTTTAGGCCAATCCCACGCGGGCTCATAATCCGAATGCCACAGGTTTCAGAAGGCCTAACAGGAAAGGAACAAGATATGTAGACAGCCAATCAATGTAAATTAAAACAACATACAAGCCACAGGGCGATGTGAAAATATCTCGTGGTGCTAGCCATGGCATGTTGTGGCATCTCTAATTAGCTCCAGAATATTAACAGTGATTATAGAATAGCCATGTAAACAGTTTCTCTCATTTTGTTACGCGGCCATAGAAATATAATTAGGCGACAAGTTAATATAATAGCCATTATTATAATTGCGCACTGGCTGTTAATAGCCTACCAGAATAATATTAATCTAATATTCAATCAATTTAAAAATACAATAGTAAAATAAACCTTTCCTAATTATAAGTTGGTTTTAAATATAAATAAAAAGGCGAAAAATATAGGAAAAAGATCATGAGCAACAGCCACTGTCAAGGCCATTATCGCAGCCTATATGTCACGCATGCTTTGAAATTGGCCTAAAGCTATAGACCCTTTAAAGTGTTTGTCATACGGAATGTTCAAAATTCCGGAATGGAGGCAACTGGAGGCGAAAGAGAGTTAATGTTACAAAAAAGTGTGATTTGTGGTGAGGGATAGAATGATTCTGAGCATATAATGGAAAAACTATTGTGGTTATCAATATTTCTGTAAGGACTTGTCCAGTAAAACCTAAAAATCAAGAATTTTACCTCCAGTCAAAAGTCTAACTGTAGACCAATGTGTACATTAAATAAACATACAATGTGAGGTACATTCACTAATGTTTCCTAACCAGGCTCTGCCATTACCTACATGTAGCAGAGTGGATGTCATTTGCCAAAGCCATCGTAATTTGTCATATTTTGTGGTTAATGCTAATTTCTCCATTGAAATGTTTTATAATTTTGCCTCCAGTTGACAACATTCCGGACTTTCGCAAATGACAACCACTTTGCTACATGTAGGTAATGTCCGAGCATGGTTAGGAAACATTAGTGAATGTACCTCACATTGTATGTTTATTTAATGTACACATTAGTAACAGTTAGACTGTTGACTGGAGGTAAAATTCTTAATTTTTAGGTTTTACTGGACAAGTCCTTACAGAAATGTTGATGACCACCATATGTTTTTCCATTATGTGCTCAGAATCATTCTATCCCTCACCACAAATCACACTTTTTTGTAACATTAACTCATTTTTGCCTCCAGTTGCCTCCATTCCGGAATTCTGAACATTCCGTATGACAAACACTTTAAAGGGTTTATAGAGTATATAAATAACAGAGGTAGTGAGCCAATGCTCCGCCTGTATTCAGAAATGACTCCTCCTACCGCGGATATTCCAAAAATGGGCATAGAGGGCGTTGCTTACTGTAAGAAGTCCCTCCCAGATGAGTGTGTAACCGCCCATTCTGCGAACAGTGGGAACACGGAGCTAAGCTAAAGTTGCCACTAGCCACTAATGCTACATGCTACATTCCCTCCACTACTCAGCCGAGCCGCTCGTCAGCCAGAGCCGTGCCGACGTGCAAACCAACTCGCAAGGTAAGGACAGAATTGATAGAAATATGAATATTTTTGCAACCCAATAACTCACAATTATCGAAGTGATGATATTTTTCAAACCCAATTGGGATATTGTAAAATTTGGTTAGTTCTGTTGTGAGTCAGCGTTTCTCAAGTTCATGAGAATTTTTTACAAAACACTTAAGACATATTGGTGGCATTAGAATGGAGAAAGTCTAATATTTTGTAATAATTGTGGAGATTGTAATGTTAAAACATGTCCTTCATATTTATTTTTCGTTTGATGTAGAATTGGGGAGATAAAACAGTAATCACCCATCTGTCAAGGGGGTAACTTAAAATTTTATAGACCCCAGATAATAATTATCCCATGCTGTAAATTGTATTGATCAGTATATAATCAAAAGTTTAAAAAATTCAGTTCATTTATATCTTCAAACTAGACCCAGGCTGTCGTAAACGACAGCAAATGTATATCTGCGAAATGCCCCATGCGTCTGCGTCAACTACTATAAGACCAATTGCCTTATGGCGGAGGAGGTGGTGGAAGTGTGCCTGCCATTCTGCGCCTACTGCCTCTTCTGACCACCACAATCATACAGGCACACTAACACACTCCTTCATAGGTAAGGTGGGTTAAGTGTCTTGCCCAGGGACAGTATACGCTTGGGGGGGGATTCGAACCGGCAACCTCCTATTGCTGGTTGAACACTTACCCACTGTGCCACTGCCGCCTCGATTTGTCTGGATGTTTGTGAAGGATTTCTCTAAAAC
>JAVQKG010008254.1:0-11220 GCA_036025885.1 Hypseleotris bucephala
TGTTTCTGCAGCGTCACGTATATATCTGCACAATGTATTTTACTAGGAATATATCTGATTATGGTCAAACAGCAGGTCAAACGTGCCTATTTGACGGAGATGGATGCAGCACTGGGACATGTCTGCACTCCACTAGCCTCCAAAGTTCGCTAATACTAGTGTCATTGTTTACTTACCCCCAAAAGCTGTCTCTACACAATCCCATGTGTTCTCTTTCTGTCAATAATCCTCGTAAATACGTGCCTGGGCTCATAAATGAACTTAATTCCCTCGTACAGCGATGCTCCGGTGCTTTTTTTCACCGCTCCGTGCTCCGGTGCTTTTGTTTTGAAAGTGTAGCGGAAGTTTATTTTGTCAACTCCGGCCTGTACCTTCCTGTACGCCTGACTTTAGCTCGGGAGATTGTCAAGGAGACGGAGCAGAGACACTCTGAAATTGGATTGAATCCTATCTGGAGCGGCGCGTAAAGTAGTGCTGCTCGTCATACACACGTAATTCGCGGGCTGTGTGAACTGGCAGACTGGCGTTGTATGGACGTATGCAGTTACGCTCGCGTTACGCTTTGGTGTAAATCCGGGGTAAGGTACTCGTACAGCAATTAATAATAATAAAAGATAATAGAATGAATATGTGCCCTATCTGTGTTCAAATGTTTTGCAAATGACCACAATCATACTTGCAAATGACCAGTCATTATTAGCAGTATTAAAATAGATATGCATAAACCAGTTACTGTATTTTCATTTTTATTATTACTTTATTTATTTGGACGGGACAGTGCACATTAATGAACGTACAATTGTATAGTTACACAACTTGACGTAAACATGCCGGATTATAGCACGGTGCTAATTTCCATCCGTAGTCCCGGAATGGGGAATCTATTGTACTTGTTTTTAGTGGTAGGGGAAACTGGAGTGCCCAGAGGAAACCTACGCAGACACGGGGAGAACATGCAAACTCCACACAGAAGGGTCCCGACTGCCCGGTCCGGGAATCGAACCCGGGACCTTCTTGCTGTGAGGCAAGAGTGCTAACCACTGTGCCACCGTGCCGCCCATCTATAGTGCTTTTTAAAATACCCATTATTCATTCACTTCACTTCAGTAGTGGTGGTATGCTAACTCTTCGTCCACAGCTGCCCTTGGGCACACTGATACACACAGACATTTTTATCATATGGCGACTCTGACTAGGGATTTGAACCAACGTGGTTTTCGGCAACTCACTCTACCACAAAATATAATTGTTTTGACTATTTATAACATTATTTATAATCAAATGTACAATGCCTATAGCATTACTTAATCTGTGCTGGTTGTACCCATTTCCTGTACTTTTTGACACACAATTTCACAGACTAGACATCCTGCCCACTACTGTCATGGGCCTGGCATCAACACAGTGTGACCACAGTCTGTTATAAAAAGAGAAAACTAAGCCACAAGTTCAACTCACACAACAGAGTAAACTGAACCAGTCAGATGAAAAATTACTGATTTACAAAACGGTACTGTCTAAACAGTAATATTATTTTCTGTTATTATGATTCAATCTCACAGGTGAAGGACTCAAAACTTAATAGCAGCTGCCGTTTGGCTCTCAAGCTTCTAAAGTTCACAACTTTAGCACAATTTTATCAGATTTGTAAATGATGACAGCTTTGTGTGCCTAAATAAAGCACCTCTTTTACAATATCTGAGTTCATCCATCAGCACTCACAGGTTTAGAAACATCTGGTGGTGTCAGACTTTCTTCAACGTCTTCATAAAACTAATTAACTCTTGTCACTTTAAACGAGAAGACTGGCAGTTCATTTCAGTAGAGCATGCTGGGTGATATTTGCCTCTCGGTCTCATAAACACTTATTGTGGAAGATGGGGGGGCTTGGCACTTATTCACTTTGGTGAATAAGGGAAGCCATTCAGGGTCAGCTGTAAAGACTGCATTTAGAGGGAGATGCCTGTGCGTTGTGTGTGTCTGTGCGAGTCTGTGTGTGCTCTTGGTCTAAATGCTGTGTACCAAATGCAAAGGAGAGTACACTCGCACAAACACTGCTTTTATTAAAAACATGAAAAAATTAGTTGATGTGGAAAAAGACAACCCTTTACGATGTCCCCCAACCCTGCCACCACAGCCTGTGCTTGTGTTGTAGTTAGCTTAATGTTGACTCAGTGCTGACGTGGGACCGGGGTCGGGTTAAGTCTCCACCCATGCAACAAGGATTCAGGCGTAATTTAGGACACTGATTCCCTTATATGGAGTTTAGTGTGAACATGGCAAGTCTTAAGACTCACACATAAAAATAGGCCTTTTGAACAAGCAAAGGCAGGATATGGGAGTGCATGCAGACACATACCGATTCTGGGGCTTTAATGAAGATCTTGGTGCGCCCGAGCTGAAACTGGTCTTGGTCCATGTTGACAGACTGTAAGAGATGAAGTACGCCCTGTTTCTCATCGCCTCGCCACGTCGGCCATGAATCTTTAGTCAGAATTGCGTACCTAATAATCAGAGTAAAAAACATTTAAATATATTATAATTATTATATCATTGAAAATAGAGATGCACGGATCCATCTACAGCTACTGTATACCAATATTTCACTTCAACAGTTTGGCCAATATTTTCTGTAAACACGTTTTAGTAGGCTATGTTTCTAATGTTTTATAGTAAACTGGCTTCAGAGGTTATCCTTTTTGCCCCACAGGTAAACATTAGGCCAATACAGATATTCAGCTGATATAACGATCTATTATGAAGTTTTAGCATCCACTATAACTCATTTAAACCTTGTCCACATGATCTCAGGTGTGTTACCTGTTGAGGAACTTCTTGAAGACTCTACGATAGGCGTAACCAGCGCGCCTCACGCGGATATTTTCTTTCAGACCGAGGTACTCAACTTGGTGTTTTACCCTGAAATAAAATAACGAGAAAACATTTCACATTCAAAAAAATGTAATGTGAAAAGTATTTTTCCCTACATAATTTATTGAGTCTTACTTACAAATTGACAATACTTATTTTATACCTAAAATTTATGTTGACTGCTTCTTTTTGAATTTATACAGGAACAAGCAGGGAAAATCCCACAAGCGACTTTTGGTATAGTGTATTATGATTATACATCTGCAGCAGAAGCGGAAGGGATAAGTGCAGGTCATTGTATGTAAATGAGTGATGTTTTGTTAACACTATCTTAAACAAAGGCCTAATGGAGCACTTAGCGGACACAAACTTCCTCTGTGAACAATTGTTCCGGTGCTCATTATTGGGCCAGCCTGTGCCAGCTCACAACAGGATGGTCGTCAGATCTGAACAATGCTATGTTTCTGAAGTAATGTCCGAAAATCATGACCACGACTTACCGGCTCTCCTCCCAGTCTCTTGACTTCTTTGTTTCATTTGGTTTGATGCAGCGGATGTAATGTGGAGTACACTTCATCAATGTGCTCACTAAATCATTGGCTTGTTTCTAAAAAGATGCAAATAAAAACCAAATTAAAAATGGCCGATGCTGTAATGAGCACTTATTGAATATACAGACAACTGTGGTAGCATGGAGGTAGTCTAAAAAACAGAAAGTTAAAACCGAAAACTAAAAAAGTGCTAAAATTGACAACTTAACCCTGTTCTGTAAACCAAAAACTGTAATCTAATGTGGCTGTAGAGGCCAGGGGTTGGACAAAAGTAACTAAATAATAATTATAAAGCATTTTTTACATAATATTTTTACAAGTACTTTTCTTTTACTTTTTTCATGTACAAAGTGAAATAATTAAGAATGATCTAGCAAAGTAGTTACCTTGATTTTGCTTCCTGCTGTTGTCGGCCGACCCTTTTTGTCAGCATTGAGGTTTTCTGGAAACAGTTTTCTGATGAAGGCACTGTTAAACAAACAAAAATGTTTCTATCAAGCTAAAACAATCATGATTGCTTTGCCTTGAAAATATCTGTGGTAGTGACAGAAACTTAACTTCACTTTCCCAGGTGCAGTGACAGATTTGAATTCCTGGTGTGGGCTGGTTAATTATACTGTATGTACTCATTGACATACCTTTTTCCTTTACAGTAAGTGCAACAACTGCTCTCTTTGGGAATTTTGGCAATTTTAGTCATGCTGTAAATTTTCTCAGATGACTTTAAGTATGCTATACTTCTTTTTGATCAAATAAGTATAAATATCAGGTACCTAGCTTTAATGTTTTTGTGATGTTGGCTTATTTGCACTACGATATACAGTACTTCCACTTCCGTTTTTGCCTTTCTCCCACGTTTGTTTTTATTTGAACTTCTCACAGTACAGCCAGAACAAAGGGAGGATCAGCAGGTTGTATGTGCAAAGTCAGTTAATGCAGCCCAGCTGATAATGCTGAGACTCTTTTCTTCTCTGTTTGAATCTGTAGCTCAAAGGAATAAGGCTCCTTCCTTCCTCCTTGGGCTTCCTTTATGTATTTTTGTGCCAAAATTTTTAAGATTTGTTTTTTTAATGCCTGTAATTATTATTTGCCAGCACAAAACATCAAGCAACTGTCTGAAATCAATTAAGAATCAACACGTGCGCACAATGGGAGCTGTCTGAGGGCAGAAGACAATGCAGCGTTTGCACAGATGGCCACATTGACACAAAGAAAACCCCAAAAGCCTAAACACACAGTGAGCAGACTCCACAAAACACAGCTCTGCGGGGTAAATGCACTTGTACTTTGGGAGACCCTGAAAGCCGTACACTTGGACGCCAGCCAGACGTGCTTCAAGGTCTAAGGTCACAACAAGGCCCCTAGCTCCGCACACTTGTATCCCACTCATTTCAAAGTCTTGATTCACATGTGTTAAATTATAACCATATGCATCACAATAGAAGAGGGCTTTCAGCTGAGGCTACTCACATTTCACTGCTTTGCATCAGCTCAATGAGGTCAGTAAAAAGGACGTCTCGGTTCCTCTCGCAAAAACCCTCAGCATCGTAAGACACCTGCAAAAGAAACACAGTAAAGGTTCATTTTAGAGCTGTCCAGCGCTTTATAAAATAACACTTAAAAGTAGATCACTTAAATATACCAGAGGAAATCCATGGCTAGAATATTATGGGAACCAAAAATGTATTCTTCCAGATGCCCGTTTCACATCTAGTCGGATTAACTTCCCTTTTAAAGCAGTTGTGGTTTAAAGAGGGCATATATAATGACTTTCACTGCAAGACTTTAGTCTAAAAAGGGATTTTGTCTGAGCTGGACATGGCAGCCCCCTGAAAATTTCCATTGCATGGCTAATTAATTCTGTGGAATTTTGGTACCACATTAGAGCCATATGCATCTAAAGCATGACCCAGAAAAACCTTTGGGTGAATGATGTTTTCAATATATAGTTTTGTAAAAGACATAAAATTGTGACATTATTTGACTCTGTTATGTGAGGATCGTAAGGGTGGGTTGCCAGTTTGGACAGACAAAATGTTGTGTTGATGACGACAGACACAGCATAACGAATGAAGCAGCTGTATCTGTAACTGTCACTTATGGCAAATTATACACCAGGAAGCCAACCTAATAAAACTGATATTTTTAGAGATTTCTTATTGCCCTTTCTGAGTGCTGTGATCACACTTTGTTACCTTGCCAGCATAATGATGGATAATAAATCCTTGGTTCCAGCTGTTGAAATGCTCATGTGTGTTGATCTGCATGCGGAGCTTCTGTAGCATGGTCTGGTCGGCTCCTTCACCCACTGCATGCATCGTTGCACAAACATCATCCACGATGCTCATGATGCCAGGAGGATTCTGGGAGAAAAGGGTACATAGTATAAATGACTGCATTGTTTACTTCTAGGTTGCTTACTGTTTTACTATTTATAATACAGATTTGTAAATTATATTAATAGGTTATGCTAATAGTCTGTACACTTAATTACATGTTAGTGTATGTGGCTAATCATATACCACCATTATGTGGTACTGTATATTCTAAAGTGGTTAGACATTTTAAAGCCTGGGTGGACAAAGTCAAACCTAAACTTATTAAAATATATAGTATGCAGTAAAATACAACTGGACAAAGTAGCTACTGATAGTGAATGTATTACTAACCACAATTGAAATCTACCTGGATTTGGCTGGTGTATGTGTCAACCCATGGATCTAGCCTGATGCATACATGTTACAATGCATGTTACATATTGTGCATGCACTTGCTGCTTATTGCACTTCTGGTTAGATGCTATACTCAATGTTCTTGTCTTATACTGTACTGGTGCAATGGCAACACACAAAGTTTTAACTAATCTCACCAAATTTCTTTTAAAACATCAATTTTCAGTCTTTATGCACAGAAAAGTGGTGCATAGTGGACACAACAAGCCTCTGTTGTGAGCACACATGTTGAGTTGTGTTTGTGGATTAACTAAACAGAGTCTGGAGCAAAGAGCCAACTTGAGCCTGGTACAGAGCCCCTGCCTCCCACAGATCAAAACTTGTCTTAAAACCCTTGTTATGGATTTCATGGATTAGCCTTCTCAGTGGGGTAGATACATCAAATTAAGTGGCATGTCTGCACCCTTTGGGGATAGTAAGATAGGATAGCAATAAATCTCGAACTTAATATTTACTTTACGCAGTTAGTTTAAAAGTGTAATAATTGAAGTTTACTTACTTTGCTCTCAATGAGGTCACATACAATCTTGTTGTTGAAGTATTCAATAGGGGTCCACTTAATGCCTTCTTGCACGTACTCTTCCTACACAGAGAGAACAGTAGAACAGAGTCAATTTAAAGCCCCCAATACTAATTATGTAGTGGCGTGTTACCTGTTCAGCCTTCAGTGTGAGCTCAATAAAAATCTGCTGCAGCTTCTCATTCACAAAGTTGATGCAGAATTGTTCAAATCCATTTTTCTAAAGAAGAAGAAGAAACATTGTTAATAAAAAATCCATTAACTAAACTTTGGCTCAGTGGGAGATCAACTTCCTTAAAGATCATTAGGTTGTGTTAAAGGTGGTGCTAAACAATGGGGCCATTGTATTAGAGGAAGACACATACAATGGACCTTTAGCCTGAACCTTACGCAGAGGTGGTCTGCAACTTCCTATCCAATGAACTCTAGTCAGAACTAGAGCTTTTTCTTACATTGTGTAGATTTAAACTGTTTTCTTTTATAGTCTTTTTTATCCACTATCAACAAACATGTAATCAGATTAAAGAAGCATATTGTCTCAATCAGGAGATGGCACTAACTAGTCTTATCTTCTCTGGTCAATCAGTTTAAATGCTCACCCTTAATACCATAATCTCATTTATCTGTTAAGTCTAAGTACATTTCTTGCTTGCCATATGTCAGACTGGAACTTACCTGGAAAATTTCAAATCCATAAATGTCTAAGACTCCAACGTTTAACTCCTGGTGATCCTTTACCATGGCCTTGTTGATAGACTGAAACAAAAAAAAAAGTTAGTTATCATAGTCTAGTATAGGGGTGGGCGATTTAATAATAAAAAGATGATCTGTTAATCTCAGAAGATTGCTCAGTCGTGATACAGTGTATTCATTTGTGCTCTGGTCTTCACTGTATCAAGTATTATGCTGAACCCTAGTTTGCATGAAGGGCCTACTGTATATTGAATTTGTGGTTCAAATTGTGAAATTATATTTTTATTGCCCACCCCTAGACTGAAACTTTAGTTAAATCTATTGAATCAACATTTTACACAGGTGAAATGCATACCTCAACCAGGAAGTCAAATACTCGAGAGTGAAGGGCTTTGGAGAGAGCGTCGCGGGTGTAGCATGCTTGCTCCACATTCAGTGTCACATCAATGGACTCCACTGCGTTTCCCCATTTGCTGTCCATCTTCCGGCTGGTGAGTTTCTCCTTGAGACGGTTCTGGTCAATTCCAAGTAGGAACGCCGGGAATGCTAAAACTACAAAAACAAAATTAAGATTAAAAAATGTGGAACTAACAAAAGTTATTTTCAGTTACAACAATTCAGATTTATATTCAGATATATTTTGTACAATTAGTTCCATTATTTATTCACTTCAGAGTCACACAGAAGTGGTGAAAAACTACTTTATGTCTGTAACCATATTGGCACGGTGGGTTAATTGTCTTGCCCAATAACACAATCATAGTATTGAACAACATCAGATTATTTATGTTTCCAATTTTGCAAATCCCATTAATAAACCAAGTTACTTAAAAATGCAACAGTATTCGTAAGAGGTACTTAAATGTGTTTTGCTTCATTGCATGGGCACCCGTTCGTTTCAATAATCTTTCTACAAATCAAGAAATCCTCTGCTGCACGATATTGTTGCTTATGCTGTGTAAAAAGATTTCAGTTGACCAGATGGCCGCCCATTTCACATGCTTAAGAATAGTATTGAATGAAGTGTTGCAACAAAAGTGGATCTGGAGTTGATATTATCCCTTGAGAGCCCCTCCCAGCCTTATTACACTGACTCACTTCCCCTAAAAGGAAATGGCTCTCAGGCACTGCCGACTTGCTGTGTCTGGGAATGCCTCCGAAAACTGCAGTAGCCCTCATCTGGGACTTCGGGGTGTGACTGACCGTGACCCGGTTTAAATCATGACTCATTCTTTACGTAAGAAAGGTATAGGTTTTCATTTAACAACCTAAAGGCGAGGCTAAACCAATGTGCTTTATTACAATACAAACAAGTTCCCTTTAGTAAACATTAGTCCAAAGGCCATTGAAGGATATAATAACAAAGCAGTGGGCGGGGCGTTCGTATCCAGTTTTGACTGAGAGTGGTAACCATAGGGATATTTGCATTTGGAACTACAGAGTGAAGCAGTGATCTAAGTATCTAAGTTTAGTGTCTTTGCAATGTGTTTAGCTTCCCATTGTGTATGTACTGTACAAAAATGAGCTTGTAGTCTAAATCAATTATTCTCAAAAGTGGATCACCAGAGATTTTTGCTGGGTCACCAAAAAATTTCCACCTCATTAAAAAGTTTTGTATGCTCATGAGCATCATTAAACTGACAATAAAAGAATCGTATGGAAATTTTTTAAATGCCATTAATTAAGAAGCAAAAACTTTAACTTTAGGCTATTTATTAGAAGAAAAATGACCTAGCTTGTTACAAAAAATACTTAATTGTGCTGAACCAAACTACTAGGCTGAGTCGTAATTATACCGGCCAAACAAAATAATGGTCAGCTGACAAAAAGTTTGAGAACCGCTGGTCTAAGTAATGATAACACTGCCACTGGATCACACAGGAAGTGAACCTGGATGAGGACAGGAAGAGGAGCAATATGAAAGGCTTCTATTGCCTTTGTACTGAAAAGACTAGGGCTTTGTACCGCACCCTCTGATCTGCTTCATATGAATGAGATTATTTTGGGACGCAAGTCAAAAGTGAACTCTCGTAGAAAAAGCCCAATGAAAAAGTCCTGCCTTGAGAAATTTCCTAAACCGTTTTAATGTCACAGTAAAGCCAGTAACTGTAGTATATATTGGCAGAAGAAGAACAATGTGTGGACCGCATTATTAGACCACTCTGGCCTCATTATGCTGTACCACTTACACTCCTCACTCTCCACAGCCGCGTAGTTGCCAGACTCCCTGAAGCTGATGTTACCCAGGTGCAGGACTCCAGCCACTATCTGAAGCACCATTGAGCGGTCCTCTGTTGAGATGCCAATCACACCCATGGCATGCTGAGAAAAAAAGACCATTGTTAAAAACAGGCTTGTGGGTTTGCCTGTATTTCTGTGATACTTTTCTCATGAGGACTAATTGCCCCTGTTGCGGTTTGACTGGTAAACATAACACTGGAAAAGAAAACAAAAGGAGGCATGGTACTAGAGGACAGACAAGAATGTGAGACATGTGTGAAGATTGTAGGAGTAAGACTTACAAACCGACATAAACAAACAACACAAAGACACAAATAACAGACTAAAGGAATAGCTGGATTTTACCACTGTCTCCTTAAAATCAGACTTGTCATCAATGTCATCGACTTTGTAGGACCCAGACTGATTGAGGTAAGTGTAGTAGTCCAGGCTTGTGATTCCCAAGCTGCTCTTCTGTTCTCCACTAGCTCCTTCTATCAACTGTGAAAACATAAACATAAGCATTATTTGTACAAAGAATATTTTGTTTTACTTTGAGAAAAAAAAACACTACATCTGCAGAACCTGAAACTTCTCAAATCCTGTGCTAAGGAAAGATTGACCTAGTTTCTTCTAAATGGCAAAACTCATTTCATACATCCTGGCATCGGACAAGTTGCCCATTTGAATATATTTTGGAAGCCAAATATATCCAGTTTGCGCTATAGCTTTGGAACATAAACATCAGTAAAGCTTTACCTGGTAGAATATATGGAAACTCCTCTCTCCAGGATTTCTCATTACAACACGTGACTTCTCCAAGAGGAAGTTGGAGATTTTTCCTCCGTCTGGTTCGCCACCAGAGCTGAACTGAATCTCAAAGTATTTTCCCTGATGGATCAAAGCATATATTTTTATTACTTCACTGGAGACACATAATATTATATGTGTAAATGCTGGCACCTGTTTGTTACTTTCTCCTCTAGACAAGCTGTAATGTGATATCAGTCAAAACCCAAGTATAACACTAAAGTAAATCTTAAATCAAAACAGGGCCAGTACTATGTATCCATAGTGGAAGTCAGTGGAGTACAGTGGATTTCCATTAAAGTATTTTCCAAAAAGAATCTAAAATGCCACATTTGTAAAAACGTTTTTGCTTTAAAACGTACAGTAGCTACTCTGTCTATGGACAGAAATACAAGCCTTACAAATCTGCTGGAGTTGTTGTTCCTCAGAGTTTTGGCATTTCCAAATGCTTCCAGAAGTGGGTTGGATTGCAGGATGATGTCTTTGACATGCTGTGAAGAGACACAATGAACTTTTAGCAACGTCACTCGCTGCAGTTAACACAGTCTCTGGAACTTTCCGCTCAGACACAAATAGACTGTCTGGACAACATTATCTGTTCTGTGAGCCATCTGCATGTCAGACACACATGATTTCTACAATAGTTCCCCTTCCACTTGTAAACAGAAGTCATTTCTGGAAAACGGGGACTCAGATTTATCTTGAATAGTCTAAGATAGACCTAAGTTAACATTTTACTTTAACCTCATAAAAAGATACACAGTATACAAAACAGACTAGCTTTGTTATGAGATAATACATGTATGTTTTAGGTTTAAAGAAT
>JAVQKG010008266.1:0-16743 GCA_036025885.1 Hypseleotris bucephala
GCACCGTACAGAGAGGAGTAGTTTCACTGCACCGTACAGAGAGGAGTAGTTTCACTGCACCGTACAGAGAGGAGTAGTTTTACTGCACCATACTTTTCATCTGTCCTCGAGTCATAATATTTTGAAGTAACAGTTCTCTTATTTGGGGAACTTACCACTTAATGTTTTAAAAGCCTTATGGAAGATTTGCTTTTAGTTTCTTGTGTCTTAATTTGCTGAAGTTCGTTTATATTTACTTTTACTTTTTAACACAAAATTTGCTTAATATGTTCTACAAATTTTTGTGTCATTTTAAATATTAAACAACTGTACTTTTTACTCTGCTTATTATTGTATTTGGACGAGTACTCTTCACTTTTACTTCAGTAATATTATTTTAAAGTAACAGTACTCTTACCTAATAACTAAGTAATGTATTAAAATGTGTAGTTGTCGCAGAGTTAGCACAATCAGACATGACTGTGGCCTCACCTCTGCCAGAGCATCCATCTCCTCTTTCCCAAACCACTCGGGCTCGTACATGTCGGCCAAACAGTCCTGTAGCCGCCGCGACGCATCGTGCATCGCTAAATATCACCAAAATATCACAAAATATCACAAAAAACATCAAATTTACACTCAATTGTGAAAATAATTTAAAGGATGTTAGACTGTTACCTTTGACTGCTATTTGGTAGGCTTTGAGGTCTTTTTGAAGCTTGGTGCCTTCATTCTAAAACAATAAAAGCTTTTCATTGAATCTAAAGAGATGCATAAAGCAGGCTTGTACAAAATATTGAATTTGTTACATATTTTATATATATATTGAAAAGCTCTCTGACCATCTGTTTGTTGAAGTTGGCCACCATCTCCTCGAAGGCAGCATCTCTGGTTTCGTCAGCTTTACCCAACTTCTGTAAAACCTGAAAGACACAAAAACAGTTGTTCATTTTTGTTATATCTTATTTAGGTTAATAGTTCATAAACAGCAGGTCAATAACTAACGTTTGATGCACTTTCTTTGTCAAAATGTTTTATAGTAAAAACAAACAGAGAAGAGGCTATTTTGGTGAATTTAGAATTAACATGTGTTGCTCAAGTCAGGCTAAAATAGTTCAGTTATTGGTTGATTAGTAATCAGGGTGTGACATTAGTAATAAGGGAATTCACCCAACAAAACCCTGCTCCACCCACTTGAGTGTATGCAGACATTGTGTCTCTGAGCAAGACACTTTACCCACATTGCCTAGCTGTGGTTACAAAAGTAGTTACTCTAAAGTTAGAATGATAAAATATATAGATTTGCGGTAGGAACCCCAATGACCTTGTTTTGTCAATTCATTTCAATTACTACAAACTTTCTGTAACATGACTAGAGACTTTTACTCAATTACCTGTGTAGTTTTACCACATTGGAAACCCCCTCTCCATTCAGTGCATGTCCTCTGCACCTGTCCACAGATTACCCAGAATGCCTCGGGGCAGCAGTAGGGGGGTGCAGCAGAACTAAGTATAAGTGCAGTAATACCACAGAGCCTAGTGTTTGAGTATTTATAGACGTAACCATACACCGGACACACTCATTCAGACCCATCACACTATCATACTAACCCTAAATAAATAAGGTTTAATGGGAATCTAAATGAAGTTGTAATAACAAGCCGATAAAAGCTTAAAAAGGATATATTGCCGTGCTAACTATATTGGATAATTTAATGTTTTGTATACCAAAATGCACTGGTAGAAAAAGGATTCATTTTTCAAAGTTGTGTAGCATCCGTATTCTCTGATCATTTCCCATTCTGCTTTGTGGCACAGCTGACATTGCATCACCATGACGACTGCGGAGGTCACATGACACAGAGGTCACATGACATGGATGCCATGTTGGACCGAGCGGGTTCATTCATTTAGGTCACGGGCTGCGCTTTGTGACACTTTAGAAGAAAACGTCTACTGCAAATGACAACAGCTTCAAGTCAGTAAATAAAATTACCTATCCCTACCCAACCCTACCTATCACTTTTTACAAGAACTATATGCAGAAAGCTAATCAGAACACTCACGGCATAGCGGCCCCATTCTTACAATTGACTTTTTATTTTTATCATGGCAGTAGGAATATAAATGTCAGTGCTGGCAGGAGTCAAAATGTAGGACACAGTCTCAATTTGTGGGACACTTTGAGCTGAAAATGGAATCCAATGCAAAGTGGGACATCTGCTCATTCTATCCCTCTAAACCAGGTCTAAACTAGGACTAAATCAGGACTGCAGTAAAACAGGTCTAAACCAGGTCTAAACCAGGTCCGAACCACGACTGCACCACACAGAAATACAGGGATCAGAGTGACTAAAACAGGTCTAGACCAGACTAAACCAGGACTAAACCTGGCATAAACCAGGACAGAACTGGGTCTAAACCAGGTTAAACCAGTAGTGTTCAGGTGGTCAGTCTAAAGCAGATCTGAAACAGGTCTGAACCAGGTCTAAACCAGGACTAAACCCTGCCCCTGTTTTATGACTATCAGACATACTTAAAAGCTGTTTCCTTGTTTATTTCTTGGAGCTGTGGGTTTGGAGATAAATAAGACGCAGCTTAAGTCAGTGATTAGCACCGACCGTAATAACTGACTCTCATCATGTTTCACTCCAACACACAACACACACCACACACATACACACACTTACACACCACACTCACACCACTCAAACTTATGCTACACTTTTAATACTTTATCACGTTTTAATGGCCTTCAACTAGATACAGTATGTGTGTAAGGTTTATAACATTTTTTACTGATTTCAAATAGTTGCCGCTGTAATTATTAGCAAATTTTGTGAACTTAAGTGAATAAAATATAAATGAATGCCTTTTTTAGATGCTACATCTCAGCTTCATAGTCACAAGCAGTCTAGCCTAGTTCACTACACCACGTCCTCATATGTCCCACTATGCAAGAAATATGCTAATTATATATCTTGCAACTTCAATACAATGCATTTGTCATGTATGTATGGTGTAGTTTTGGCAACAGAGAAATCCAGAGTTCGATCATAAATATGGTTAGACTATGGCCCAAAACAGTTTTAATGTAATTTTGAAGATAGATTTTTAACTGTAAATATGCAAAATTAGGACAATAATTGGACAATTTGCAGATCAACAATTACATAATGAGAGTTTGGTGTTAATTGGAAAACTATTCAATTATACAGATAATTATGTAGATCTCTAAGTCTATAATATGACTGACGAACACATATTTGAACAGTAGCGAGCTGTCATCTTTAGTCAATGACATATCCCACCCCATGTGATTCCCCTGTCTGCACCGGCTATTTACACCACTGCCCTTTGCTCTTATTAAAGCACAATAATCACAATATATACGGGCCATAGAAAATAACAGGGATTTGCCTATTATGTGCAACTTTTCATTCATTTACAATTTAATGTTTTTTGGCTGTGTCAAGCAAATTCCAAATTGTATTCATTTTCTTTCTTGCCACTTTTTGGCTCTAGGGACAACTGGGCCAATTATATTTGACACCAGATAGTTTTCTGGCATTTTGTGCTGATATTTAGTCCGATTTACTGCAATTTAGGTTCAGAAGTACTAAACCGGGTCTAAACCGGATCTAAACCAGGTCTGAGTCAGGACCAGAACAGGAATGAACCAGGACTGAAGCAATAGGTACTAAACCAGATCTAAACCAGGTCTAAGAGACCATGCTGCTGACCTTTTAAGACACCTGTCGCGTCTTCATTACTTTCATTCAAATTCCATTGGACATATTGGACAGTTTCCTCCACAAATGTTGTCTACAAGTCAGACGACACATACTGTACGGTGCGTTTTAATTCATGGTCCTTAATAAGTGACAGGATCTAGTTTCCGTGTAACTTCACTCCTACCTTCTCCTGCGCTCGGGTCAGTCGCTTCTGGACGTTGATGGCTAGTTTTCCAGCCGTCACCCCTTTGCCCAAGTCGGCCATGACGCACGGACGCAGCGGGCAGCTTCTTTTCCACAAACTCAACACAAAGTTAGGAAAGACAGGAGAGACGCGGCTAATCCTGGCGTTTCAGAGATTATCCGCTTTATTCCCAGTGCGCAGGCGCCGTGTGGAGGCCGAGAGGAGGACTAATTGATGGAGCGTAGAGGAAGATGTGTGTAGAGTGTAGGGTTTCGCCGTAGCACGCTCTTAAAGGGACAGAGTGCGGTATTCTTAGCGCGCAACTGTCGCTCAAAGAAGCAACTGGTGCGCGGCTTATTTTCAGACAGGCTAAAAGTGGAGCCAGACCAACCACACAGGAATACAGGCATCACAGGGACTAAACCAGGTCTAAACTGGGTGTAAACCGGGACTAAACCAGGTCTGAGCCAGGACTAGAACAGGACTGAACCAGGACTGGAGGAATACAGGGTTCAGAGGTACTAAACCAGGACTAAACCAGGTCCAAACCAGGTCTGAGCCAGGACTAGAAAAGGACTGAACCAGGAATAAAGAAATACGGGGATCAGAGGGACTAAACCAGGTCTAAACCAGGTCTGAACCGGGTCTAAACCAAGTCTAAGCCAGGTCTAAAACAGGACTGAACCAGAACTGATAAAATACAAGGATCAGATGAACTAAACCAGATCTAAACCAGATCAGAACAAGACTGAGCCAGGTCTAAAAGTTACAGTTACAGCATGTCAGAAAAAACTATCAAAACCACTATTTATTTTCAATATAATTTAATTTAAAAAATAAATCTCTTTAAAATAAACTAAACCTTTACATATATTCTATACATTGTTTAGACAAATACACACAAGCATCCATTTGTTTAGTAGTCCTTCATATAGGCCTACAGTAGGAGCCAGGTATATTATAAACTTAAGACACACATCCTTTTACAGCAGCATTTTGGTGAATTATGTTCTTTTTGGTCAAATATTTAAATTATCTGGGTTTTTGGTCCAGTTTAAATGAAGAGGTCCATACATGTCTATAAATACAGTTGGCCAAACAGTAAAGGGGATTCAGCGGCCATCTTGTTTTTGTTCTGACACCTGTTGCCTCCGTTGTACATCCAGAGTGAGTCCAAACCAGGTCTAAACCAGGTCTAAACCAGGTCTGAGCCAGGTCTGAGCCAGGACTAAACCAGGACTAACTCAGAACAAACAATCACCAAATGAACAACATCTTGGTTTGGCTTGGTAAGATCCCTTGTAAGTTTTGCCACTGGAAAAGGTTTCTGGTCCAGAGGTAGTGACTGTAGTCTTCATGTCCTCCCCGTGTTACTGTGGGTTCTCTCCGGAGGTATAGGTGAACTGGAGAATCTAAATGTCCCATAGTGAATGAATGTGAGAGTGAATGCTGCCCTACAACAATAAAGTGCAGTATGTGCATTTTTTGTCAAAATTCAGTTAGGAGCAGATTTGTATTTATTGTAATCTATTTTATTATGTGATGTGGTTTGATTGAAAAATGTCCCATTTCAGAGAAAAAAATAATTTTTATTTGCAGTAACTGCAAAAGTCAGACAAGAACTATGATAAAACGCAGTATGTGCAGTTATTGCGCTCCTGCCTTGTTTATCCCTCTATTACCTTGGCAACCACGAATGCAGTAACTGGCTTTTTGCGTCATGTCATCATTCAATTAATTTTCTTTATTACTTGATCACTGACCATTGCACTTTCAAGAGGCAAAAAGATGGTGGAAAAGGATTTTTGTAGAAAGCTAAGAAATAAAGAGAAACAAAACCTCACCTTGTGTGCTCTTTTCTTCATTATTCATTTGTTTGACATTAGCATTATCATATTTAAAAAAGAATACATATATTCACATTCTTATTACATTTTATTCTAATATTTATATATTTAAAAAATAATATTAAACATCAAAATGACTTCTTCATTTTATGTATCCATAAATATTATTAAAAATAAAAATCATCATAATTTCAGCCTATATGCAATATTAAAATTATGATTCATATAAAGGGAGATTATATCAATGATTTATCAATAAAAAAATGTACCTAATCTTAAAGTACAACAATGATTACGCAGATACTGCACTTATTGTTGTATTACAGTGTATAGAATGTAGTGTGATACAATTCTAAAGAGCAGTATCTGCCTATGTGGGGTCAGAGGTCACGTGAGAAATTGGTTTTGGTATTTATTAAAATTCTACTGTCAGAAGCTAAGATATAAAAAAGAAACCAATGATCTATCCAAAATCTATTTGAGGGGAAAGATGAAAAACTTCAAAGCCTATTTCCTCAGTCTCTCACAGAGTGCAGATACTGCAGATACTGCACTTCATTGTTGTAGGGCAGAATGGTTGTCTGTCAGTGTGTCAGCCCTGAGACTAACCTGCCTCAGGCCAATAGTAGCATCAGCCCTGAGACTAACCCGCCTCAGGCCCATAGTTGCATCCACATTTTCACCTGTCTCCCTCGATCCCCATTGGGTGAAAGCTGTCGGCGTCCATGATTGCTCGTCCAACCCAGTGTAAGACCTTTGCGTACCAATGGACTCCGTTACCATGGAGACCTATTCTTCCTGTCCAGTGGTGCCACCATCTTAGCGGACCAAAAACCGAATGCGCCAAACCGTGCCGATTCACCACCGCGTAACAGGAAGTGGCTACTCCGTCAACTATTAGCGTCCCGTGTTCGGTTAGCGGTGCGTACACTCCTTTTTGCTTCACCATTGTCTTATTTTTGATTCTTGACAATAGCACATTTCTTCCTTCCCCGACCAAAACGCACTGCCCAATCCGTACCTCGCTAGCAAACGCCGTCGTCAAATCGCTACCTTCAGAGCAGTTTCCCGCGGTGACGAACACCAGATGAGCGGCGGTTAGCGTAAGTTTAGCCCCAGATTCGGTTTGGAGGCGGTAAAAGAGTTTGAAAACCTCGGGGTCTCGGTCCAGAAAAGTTACAATCCGGCTGAACTCGAGGCCGCCATCTTGATTGGAGGATAGGGCCAGGATGCGGTCGCCGGGTCGGAGGTCATGTAGATGTTTTTGACCCGTCTCCGTATTGACCAAAGCATCGGCGGGAAAACAACCCCCAGATTTGGCGGCAACCGAGTGATCTGTGAAAGAGAAGAAAATAATTTTTAAAATGGACAAGTGATAAAGAATAGATAGTTGTATTTGTTTTGTCAGTAATAGTGAATCCATTTCCTGGTATGGCCAGCTTTTATCCAATCAGAAGACTGAACTCCTTATAGATGACAAATGTTAAAATAGTTCTACAAATGCTATTCCTTTATTCTCCTTTTCTCAATTAATATGACTAAACTGAGCACAAAAGATGCAGAAATATATATAATAGATAAAGAAACAGGGAGAGGTCTTAATAGAAATAGTTGGAAACAAAATGGGTTAAAAGGTCAGAAAATTTGAAAATTGATACTAAAAATAAAAAATTACAACATGCACAATTTCAAAAGAGAATGTTAGATCTTCATCGATTGCAACAGAAAGGATAAAACTACGGATGGATTTTTTTCTTCAAAGTCTGCACATACATGAGCTGGTGTGAATTATCATATGATTAATTATACAGTCTCAGTTTATATATGAATGTTATTGCAGAGCTTACAAACAGTGCCAGTTACTATTAGTGTTCTTGTGTTACCTGTAAATTCAGAGCTGTGCTGCCCTCTAGTGGCCATCACCTACTTTAGCCGCGTCTAAAATGCACCATCCCTTTCATCCTTTCTCTTGTAAAGCTGTAGTCTGGATGTTTAAAAATGCTTCTGACCCTGTTCTATGATGTAAAGTAGGTAATCTGTCATAATGATTTTTATTTTTTACTTTAGTCCCTTACTTGGCCTCTACAGCAACATCAAAACACAACAAGTGTTACAGCCTACACAAACTGTGATTTGATGTTGCCTTTGAGGCTAAAGCAAAATTTACTCTTACAAACATTTTTAGAAAATATAATTAATTTTAGGAAAACTCCAGACAATGGCTTTAGGAATTGTTAGGGAAAAAAAAAAAAAACAGGAGAAAACTGAAAAATCAAAAAGATACCAACTTCTGATTGAGGTATTGGTTGATTGGATCAAGTCAAGGATTGGGCCCTGGCGACTCGCTCTGAGAGGACAGACAAAAGACGAGAGGAGCAGCAGGAAAAAAACAAAACAGGAAAAACAGAAGAAATCCAGTTACTGTCAGTTTATCAGAGATCCAGTGACTGTCAGTTTATCAGAGCTGGTATATGTCACCTCAGTTACACTTTTCACACACACACAACAGGTCAGTGAAGAAGAATGTGGAGAGGACTCGAGAACGGACCAGCTCAAAATGAGACGTGAGAGAGACTAAAGCCTGTGTGGACCATAGAGTATATAAATAAGGTGTGAACAGTGGGATCATTAACGTGTAATATCTCTTTTCATATTATCAGGATTAGTGGATGTCATTAGTGTCAAACGGGAAGTGAACCACACCAAGTGATGCACAATGTTTTACAAATGTGTAGGCTTTTGTCTAAACTATATTACTGTGCTGAAACGTGGCTGCCATTCTGCGCCTACGGCCGCTCCGATAACCACCAAGCACACAGCCACATTCATTTACAGGCAAAGTGTCTTGCCCAGGGACACATTAACAGAATGCACTCAGGGATTTGAATTGGCAACACCACTGACTTATGAATGTAGGCCTAAAACTATTTGACAAACCAACCGTGCTAAGTTCCGCATTTTGTATAGATCTTAGTAGCTTTAGTCCTGGTTTAACCCTAGCTTAGTCCTGTTTTAGTCCTGGTCTAGTCCTGGTCTAGTTCTGGTTTATTACCTGACTTGACGCTGCAGTGTATGTGGGCCTTGGACTCGTAGTAGACCCAGTCGAAGCCCGCCTCCACGGCTAAGCGAGCCAACATGGCGTATTTGTTCCTGTCGCGGTCAGAAGTAGTGATGTCCACAGCTCGTCCCTCGTAATGAAGACTCTCCTCTGAGTGGTGTCCGTCCTCGTCCCAGCCCTCCGTGACCCTGAGACGGACCCCGGGCCAGACGTTCATCACCGAGATCGCTAATGAGTTCAACTTATCCTTACAGCGCTGGAGAGAGAGAGATACATGGGTTAGGATGGGGGTGGGTGATTTATATAGACGATCTTCAAATTTTGTCTGACAATTATTGTGGCCATAATAATTGACGATATCACAATAATTAAAAAACAATACGTACAAGTTTTAAAAAGTCCCTAAAATTCTAGTTTAGAATCTCAAAGTACATTTTATTGTAGGTTGACACTAATATCACTAAACTTCCACAAGAATCACAAGTATTTCAGAATATGTTTGTAAAGGATAGACCTACAAGAGAACCAGCTTTTTACATATTGCCTATATAACCCACAGTCTTTGCAATTTGCGAATTGTGGCCATTAAAATGAGTGAATTGTGCAGTCCCTGGTGTAGCTGGCTCTCTGTTGGCCTCTGTGATAAGAATATCCAGTGGTGCGTGTGTTTTCTCTTCGCGGTCGAGTCGTAGACGTCATAAATCACAGATCGTTTGCTCTAAAGGTGAACGGGAGCGAAATTTAGACTTAACCACAACTTAGACAAACAGAGCACCGACAAACTGACAACACGCGCCTATATGTGCTCCTTATACACCCCTCCCAGACCTAACCAGTCATTCATGTGGTGCACGGGGAGTATGCGTGGTCTCCCCAAAGTCTGAGGGTCAGGGAGGCAGAGGGTTGTTCACAAAACCACAGGCAAATAAAGTGGTTCCTTCTAAAAACTCTATCTGTGTAAAAAGCTAGTAGGACGTCAAGTGTAGTTTCCTGCTACATCTAAGGTAAAATGGGAAGCAGAGTGGGTCCCCACTGTGTTACTGTGGGTTCTCTCCAAAAACATGAATGTATAAGTCAACTGGAAAATCTACATTTGGGATATGTCAGCTCTGAGACTAACCACGCATCAATTCCATAGTAGCGTCAGCCCTGATACTAACCCGCCTCAGGCCCATACAGTATCAGCCTTGAGAGTAAACCGCCTCAGGCCCATAGTACTGTCAGCCCTGAGACTAACCCGCCTCAGGCCCATAGTATTGTCAGCTCTGAGAGTAACCCGCCTTAGGCCCATAGTAGTGTCAGTTTTGAGACAAACCTGCGTCAGGCACATTGTAGTGTCAGCCCTGAAACTAACCCGCCTCAGGCCCATAATAGTGTCAGTTCTAGGACTAACCCGCCTCAGGCCCATAGTAGTGTCAGCTCTGAGACTAACCCGCCTCAGGCCCATAGTAGTGTCAGTTCTGAGACTAACCCGCCTCAGGCCCATAGTAGTGTCAGCTCTGAGAGTAACCCGCCTCAGGCCCATAGTAGTCTAAATCAGGACTAAAACAGTAGTCTAAACGGCTCTTGTACCACCAGTGGGACCTCTACCATAGCTTGACCCACTGTCCTCTCTTTGCCATGGTTAAATTGTCCATTGATTCTTAAGCGTTCTGGTGATTGTGTGATTTACAGTGTGGTCTCCCTCACACACTCACACCTTTTACTGCAGCTCAAACGGCGTCAGGCTATTTCTGTTAAAACAAACTCAGTCTAAATCTGTAAATCACTGTGATATACTATTGAACCAGCCCAAGGCGAGGGTTCAACCACTACACACCGCCACTGAAGACGCCAGACACTTTTTAGAGGCATATAAACCAATCAAGATTTATGTCAACGTTAAATAATTAGCAGCTTTACCCATATATTCACCATCTTCATCTGGACACATCTGACTTTCTAACATGAGCTGATCCTATTCATCTTCATAATCAACAAAGAGACACACAGCTTTTTCAACTTATTCATTCACACCACAAACACACACCGGTGGTGACTGAAGCATGGCTGCCATTGTGCGTCTATGGCGCCTCCAACCACCACCAAACACCAATCACACAACCACATTTATTTATGGACAGGCATTTAGGATTAAGTGTCTTGTCCAGGGATGCAACAAGAGTATACGCTCAGATGGGGACTCGAACCGGTTGCAGGGCAAACGCCTACCCACTGCACCACTGCCGCCCTACACCAACTCTTTTATAACTTGCCAAAACAAAATGGTTCAAATTATCATCAGACATAATAAACTAAAATCAGACCTCGTGACTTCTTTTGGGTGATGGGAAAATGTATGGGTCTAATTTAGTGAATATATAATCTATGGTTAATCCTTAATTTATTAGTATTGAATTAGTCCCATTTCCTTTAGCTGTTAGCCGTTAGCTCCATCTCCTCTCTCCAGTCTCCTCAGTCTCTCCTTGGCGGATGGAAAAGCGGTTGCTCCTAATTAAGACACACTCTGTTCCCTTCATGTTTTTCTGGTTTTCGAAGTATTTGGGGACATTTTTAGCCTCTCTCTGGTTTCAACAGGGCCTTTTGGGAGCTCACCACACCAGCACTGATGTGGGACCCACCGAGGAATTTATTCAACCTCAAATTTAGCCCAAAATAACCTATTCATGTTTCAGAGCAGCCGCTTCCTTCAACGAGACTGAAATAATCCCGAGTGGATAGGAAAACAGAAAAACAAATCCTGCAAAAACAACTCCGGCTCTAATCATCTTAATATGTTTAACTTAACAAGAGCCTACTTCTGCAAATTCAAATAAAACAGTTTGGACTAAAGAGAGGCAATCAAGTGAGAAATATTTAGAAGGTAATTGTCTAAACCAGGACTGAGGAGCATAAACCAGGTCTAAACCAGGACTGGGGAGCTTATACTGGGACTAAACCAGGTCTAAAACCAGGACCAAGGAGCTTGTACTAGGACTAAACCAGGTCTAAACCAGGACTGAGAAGATTATAAAGTTTCTAGTACAAACGAAAACGAAAAAGTAGCCTTGCACAATTTAATGGTCTATCTATGTAAAAACCTGCTTCCCTTGTACCTCTACAAACGAAAGGCATGTGATTCTTGTGGAAGTTTAACAGTTCAGATTTGAGTCTTCTTTAAGATGCTGGGAACCGAAACAATATTGCAAATCCAATCGCAACTGCAGCTCTAACAAAAAGCATCATATGACTAAAATGATTGTAACTTCTGCCTATAACCATTGCACAGGTAAGTTTTGGAGGTCCATGTAGCTGCTGTGCCCTGCTCCTGTCTCCTCCTCCTTACCCTACAGTAGATCAAGTATTGTAGATTGTAACTTCTGCCTATAACCATTGCACAGGTAAGTTTTGGAGGTCCATGTAGCTGCTGTGCCCTGCTCCTGTCTCCTCCTCCTTACCCTACAGTAGATTTTCTTCCTTAAGCGAGTATATGAGTCTATGGTTGGTTTGTGAGTTATTTCCTTCTTCATTGACGAGCCCTGAGTCAACACAAAGATAACAGCTTCACGCGACAAACAGCAGCCAAAGGGCAACACAGGGACAGTTATGGAGGCTTTAGAAGAAATATGGACAGAATAAAAAACTAAACCAGGTCTAAACTCATTATAATGTGTTTGTCACATAGAAGACACAAGGACTAAACCAGGACTAAACTAGGACTAAACCAGGTTGAAACTCCTCACAACTTGCTTCAAAACTCTGTTAAGACATTTTCTATAAACTAAACAGATAGCCTGGACTAAAACCCTAAATAGGAGTAGTAATAGTGCAATATCAGTAAATCTGCAGCATATCACGGCAATGACATGGTCTTAAATGTGACAAGGGCGCTAACCCTAAGAACAACAAAAAAATCATTTGAAAGTCAACCATGATAGCATTTGTTATATCAATCCACATTTGTTTCCTCATTTCATCAAGTAGTTTTGAAAACACAGGAACTCTTTCTGCAGAATAGAATTTGAATCAAAATATCGCAATAATATCGATTTTGCAATATTGAACCTAGTTATTGAATATCGCATGGTTTCCGATAACTGCAGATCTATAATAGTACCAGCATGTGTCTCTCACCTGTGTCATCATGCGGTCTGCTCCTGTATTCTCCTCATCTTTGAAGATAATATCTGGATTATAGTTTGGGGTCAGTTCTTTGAATCTTTCTGAACTCCGGGTGATTTTTCCCTCGTATTTCCCGCTGGCTCCGAGCGTCTTTTCGGCCACATTGGGACTGAACTGTTTGTACGCTAACGGGGCCAGCTTCCGCGCCGACCGCCGTTTCCCGTAGCCTCTCCCCGGACCGCAGGCCTTCCCGGTGGGTGGGAGGAGAAAGGCACACCAGACCAAGAACCAGACCAGCCGAGAGAGACGCATCAGGGCGAGGTATGAGGGCCGATATAAGGGTCTACTGTCCCGTCAACAAGTCCTGGAAATCAAGAGGAAAACAATGTTAGTATAATAATAATAATAATGCATTGATTTTATTTGGCGCTTTTCTGGCCACTCAAAGACGCAATTACATTATTCATTCACTCCATACACTGGTGGTGGTAAACTATGAAGCCACAGCTACCCACTGCAGCACTGCCACCCCAAAAATGCCACTGACAAATAAGTTGCACTTTTTAGATATTAAAAACAATGCCTATGGTAGTTCTCAAATGGTCTGATTGTTGAACCAAACTACCTTTCCTTACAATTTCAATTCTTAATTTTCAATTCAATGTATTTCTAATTTTTTTTACTCAGATCCTTCTGGCAAATAAATTTTAAATGACCGGTATTCCAACACAAGTGGGTTTCAAGTATGACTGACTTTTCTGTGGCCATCTTTGGGGTCCTCACCCACAAGTTTAGAATCACCAGTCTTTTTTATCAGTGCCATAAAGTGTCTGTCTGCTCTTACATTTCAATGGACAGAATTTGCAATTTAAGTTTAACATGTTGATTAGTAAATCAGTTTCAATTCGTTTCAATTAGTTTTCAAAATCCATGCAGTGACAAGCAATGACAAAACGTAGCTAACCATATTTCATTAAAGAAAGTGAAGCATTTCTAAGCATTATACAATAAACAGTCTAAATTAATGTTATTATAGGAGGGGTAACTACACATGCAAAAGAAAGACATTATAGATCGACTTTATGACGCACCTGGAATTGTATTGACCGCATATCTTCACAAATCGATTAATTAATAAAGTCGATTATCTGGCCTGTGTTTAATCCACGCGGGGTCCATGCCGGTGTGTGCGTGCTGTCCTCTGAAGAGTCCACTCCGGGTCCGCGCGTGAGCCATAAATATACCTGAGTCCGTTTACCTTGGCACGCGGCTCAAAGAGAAGCCCCTCGCGCTCCTTACGTCCGTGCGTCAGTCTGTCTGCGTCTGGGACTGAGGAGTGCATGAGGTGAGGACAGACCTGCCCGCGTGGACCTGCCCTCGGTGCGCGCGTGGACCTGCCCTTCCCTGATGCACGCGCGCGGACGGTCACACGGAGAGGCGCGCGCTGCTCTTTGGACCCGGCTCCTGACGCACGAGCGGCAGGTGCGCGCGTCAGGACCTTTAACTATTGTGAATACTGCTTAGGCTAGAGCCAGAGAACTCTTCCGGGACTAGGCTACTTGTACAGGGACTAAACCAGGTCTAAATCAGGACTGAAGAGCTTGTACTAGAACTAAACCAGATCTAAACCAGGACTGAGGAGCTTGGACTGGGACTAAGCCAGGTCTAAACCAGGACTGAGGAGCTTGTATTTGGACTAAACCAGGTCTAAACCAGGACTGATGAGCATGTACTGGGACTAAACCAGATCTAAACCAGAACTGGTGGGCTTGTACTAGGACTAAACCAGCACTAAACCAAGAATTATGAGCTTTTTCAAACTGGGAGACAGCGTACGTGCCACTTAAATAGTTGTAAATGATGAACCAAAGGAAATGTTGAATTGGACTGGCTACACTTTGCTAAACCCTGCTAATAATAAGTTAGTTATAGTTGACTATTTGACTATTCCATTCCGTTATGATAAGTTTGATATTTTTAGTTTCATCTCTTTTCTCCGTATCCTGGGTCACAGAGCTGCAGATAAACAGTGACTCTGGAGCAGTCTTCAAATGAATTCCCTCAGGTCTTCTGTCAATATCACACCAGGCAGAGAAGAACCAGGCTGGACACTCACATGAGGGTGACAATAAGGTCTAATGATAACAGAGAAGGATGACGCTACTATGGGCCTGAGGCGGGACAGATAATGACAAAGATCTTATGGTGATCTGAAGCTGTGAAGATGGTTGAATGGTGATACAGGGCATTCATTTCTGCTCTGCTCTTCACCCTCATTTTTACTGTAACAATGTCAGTGTTCATATTAATAATGATAATGTATGAAGACACTAATAGCAGTAGTCTTCTGTGTAAGAAAATAAATAGAAAGTCCAGTAAAATTATTATCAAATTGTGTTCTTAGATTAATTTAATTGTGACATTAATTTTTACCACATCACTTTTAACATTTTCATTTTTAGTTGTCTTGAAGGTGTATAGTTCGAAAGACAGATTGAGAGATTTGGTCACAGAATCTTAAGCTCACAAAATCAGATAAAATTTTAAGTTTATTATGTACTGAAAGGCATTTAAAATCATGGCTAATAAAAATCTAAAGAAAGTACAATTAATATGTTTACATGACTATGGTAAAAAGAGCATGGAAGTAAACAGCTAACCCTAATTAAATCAAATCTAAAATAGTTTGTTCAAATTAAAATCTACAGAAAGTTAAAATGTTTTTCATCGGAACAAACCCACTTTCTTCTTCTTGGGTTTGGAGGTAGGCCGCTCTGACGCATCCAGAGAAGAAGAGACAGACTGTAAAGGGAAAAAAACAAGCAATTACCTGTGGCTACTATGGGCATGAGGCGGGTTAGTCTCAGGGCTGAGGCTACCATGGGCCTGAGGCGGGTTAGTCTCAGGGCTGAGGCTACCATGGGCCTGAGGCAGGTAAGTCTCAGGGCTATTATGGGCCTGAGGCGGGTTGGTCTCAGGGCTTTTGGACATTTAAATTCTCCACCTGCATGTCTATTTGATCATTACCTGTTGCATTGTGGGTAGAGAAGTCTTCTTAGATTCTGGAGTCTTTGCATTTTCACTTTTCTGTGCTTCCCTTTGACTTGGTTCAACACTTGCAGATCCATTCCCTGTTTAAAAATAAAAAACACAACAAGGATAATATCAGTTATAGTAGGTTTAGGAACAGAGAAGAGAATTTTGACATTTCTAAAATGCAATAAAAGATGTACAAAACTAACCTTGTGTATGATTTTTATTTAAGATGGATGCCTCTTCTTGATCCTGTTTGGAGTTGTGGTCTTCAGAAAGCTTGCGTTTCCGTTTCGAAACGTTTTGTTGAGATACGATGAACGAGTAAAGATGCTGTAGATATGAGTCAAAGTTTAGGCCATTTTGATGTTGGTTTAAAAGCATCGGCAGAGACTGAAAAAGAGAGGGACAAGGACATAACCCAACTACTATGGGCCTGAGGTGGGTTAGTCTCAGGGCTGACACTACTATGGGCCTGAGGCGGGTTAGTCTCAGGGCTGACGCTACTATGGGACTGAGGCAGGTTAGTCTCAGGGCTGACACTACTATGGGCCTGAGGCGGGTTAGTCTCAGGGCTGACACTACTATGGGCCTGAGGTAGGTTAGTCTCAGGGCTGACACTACTATGGGCCTGAGGTGGGTTAGTCTCAGGGCTGACGCTACTATGGGCCTGAGGTGGGTTAGTCTCAGGGCTGACGCTACTATGGGCCTGAGGCGGGTTAGTCTCAGGGCTGACACTACTATGGGCTTGAGGTGGGTTAGTCTCAGGGCTGACGCTACTATGGGCCTGAGGTGGGTTAGTCTCAG
>JAVQKG010008431.1:0-15688 GCA_036025885.1 Hypseleotris bucephala
ATTAATTACTTAATTACTATTCATCGCAGATGTACCCAAATCGATACAGTTCGGCGTCCTTTTAGGGTCTAAGTATCTGCAAAGTTTCAAAGTGATCCGGCATTTCGTTTTTGAGTTATTGCGGTCACACGGCCAATCTGCGGACGCGGACACGGACGGACATGAAACCATAATATCGCCGAACGCATTGCGTTCCGCCGATATAATAATGTATTTCAAATATAAATATTTTTGGAAACCCCCCAAAAACACCAAAAATTATTTTGTCCATTCTTAAAGAGTCGGGTACCTAAACCGACCATTCATCTATTACATACAGTACATTAATATTGGATAGAAAAATATAGCTCATAATATATATATCATATATTTACCTTTACGTCCATGTTTAACAGCCATGTGAATTTGCTTCTGTTCCGACACCCTTCGATTGGTTCAATGATTATACAGGTGGGGCCATCCTCCGCTCTGAAAAAATACAATCAAATCAATCAATCAAAACTTTGATGTAAAGTAGGTCATCTGTCATAATAATTTACTGTAGTCCCTCCCCTGGCCTAAATTTTCTATATGACAAAGTCAACAAAACTCTAGAACTCGCAAACAAATTGTGATTGGTTCGTCTGCAAAAAAGATGCACAATGATTCGCTACGAGTAAGGGACCAGACCCTCCGATATCGAAAAATGTAGGCGGGGCTGGTATACCTGGCTATAGCTAACAGACTATTGTCAAGGGTATACTCCACCTAAGGCCCCTAGTTGCTGAGTTAGCATCTAGTCACCCACTGTATATGAAAACTGGAAGAGGATGCAATTTAAGGCCATATAAATAACAAAAATTAAACTAACTTTTATGTATAGCAGCATTGTACGTCTTTTTATTGACTGTACTGGCTTGCCGTAATTCGTGTAATGGGATAGAATTTCAGATAGACAGTAGAAGGTACAATTTCGATATAGAAATTGCATGACGCTTGTATGGCTTTTTGCATCAGTAAGTACTTCTACATTACATCTCAGCCCTGATCCACTTAACATTGTGATTATTATATTGTACCACTCAGAATCAAAGGCCCTTTATAATCTGGAGTTACTAGAGCATTAACCAGAGGAGACTGTAACATACAGCGCCGCAGGACTAAGTTTAGCCAAATGGCGGTGTCTGTCAGAGGCACACAGTCATGGAACTCACTACCAGCTCATATTAGAAACTATCTCACCTTCAAGAAAACACTACAAGAGTGGTTAAAAACAAACCAGTCGTGTCCTCATGTGTAACTAACATTCTGTTTACCTCCTATTATTAACACTGTGTTTAATGTTTATTGTAACTATTGTAAATATGAGATGTTATTTGTCAATGTTTATTCTATGTGCCTGCCTTAGGACAGCAGATGCAATTTAGCTTTTATAGCTAATTCTGGCATGTTTACTATGAAGCTTTTGCTCATAGTTGATTAATATGCATTGTCCTAATTAAATAAATAAATAAATAAATAAATAAACTTCCACCACCTCCTCCGCCATAAGGCAGTCGGTCTTATAGCAGTTGACGCAGACGCATGGGGCGTTTTGCCGAAATACATTTGCTGTCGTTTACGACAGCCTGGGTCTAGTTTAAAAGCCTTTTTTTCTCGAAGTAAGACTCATATTGCTAAATCCTTGGGCCAATGAAAGGTATAGTCACTATTGCTTTTCATACGGAATATCCTGCTTTCTGCTTATTCCGTAACCAATGAAGTAAAAGCAGTAGCAGAATATTTGTATGGATAAAAAAGTGGGATAGGACTTCGCAACCTTCTAAAACTTCATCCTCGAGTTGTGCTGCCTTTGAACATCAAGATCTTAAGACTTTGTTTTTTGTGTTTCTTTTATGGTTTTGTAATTACAATATTTTTATTTGTTATATGTTGCATAAATAGTTATTAATATGTTGCTCAAATAAACATATTAACAACCAAGTTATCCAAGTGATCTTAGGCCACTTGGTTTTTATGGATGAAGTGGAAGAAAAGGGTTTAAATAACTTCTGTATAATTATGTACCTGCATTCATATGTTTTCTTTTCATACACAGTAGTGTAGTAGTAATTTTTAAGAATAATGTTTAATAGTTTGCTCAAATGCAAATCTTTCTAAAGTATGACAGAAGAGTAAGCACTTAGCATTGACTTAAAAGACTTTTCTAAATTATAATACCAATAGAGACTTCCATCTATGACCCACATGTCATCATATATTAAGGGAGAATTAAATAAACATTGTTATTAAACAGGGACTCACTCATAAAACGTTGGGATTAAATAGTGCTTTCATCTTATCTGCATATGAACAGACAGGGAAGTACAGTTTAGGCTGGATTAAGGAGGCATTATCATGCAAATGTTAATGCCCTATGCTGCAGGGTAATATTTTTGGCTTTGTATGTCTGGAACACACTATATTCAGTATTTAATGCAATTATGAACAAAAAAAAATCTCAATAAACTTTTTAAATTATATACAGATTTGTAGTAAAAAAATAAGTGACTTGATTCATTTTCTTGTGCTTCTTTCCATTGGGTATCCATTTAGGTTTATCCTGGACAATGGCTAGTCGCAGTGTCGATACAGAGACATAGGCAAACAACCTTTCACTCCCTCACTTTAACTAGGGGAAATCTAAATTCTTCAATTCTTCTAACACGTGCATGTCTCTGGATAGTGGGAGCCAAAATACCCAAAAAGAACAACAAAAACAGAGCAGAAGGATCATGTTCTTACTGAAAGTCAAGTGTTAATCACTCCTCAAACACAGACTTGTTCTCTATGACTTAATGTTTTTTTTTTATTAAATGACAACCAATTAATATTAATACTCCAAGGTCAGTAGGATCATGTATGTTGCAGTGAAAACTAAATAAAATGTTTGGACATTGTGTTCCCATGCAGGCTCCACAGACCGAAATGCAGTGAGTTTGTTTTACACACACACACACACACACACACAACACACACACATGTTGCATGTCAATTGATCATATGAAGGGAAGGAGCTACTGCTGCTGGTGCTTGTAATTATTCTCCCCCTGTTGTTTCTTCATACGACACGTTTCACAGGACAACATCAAAAGTTCTTGTTGTGCGTCTCATGTCTTCAGCTCTCACTGCACCACCTCTCTTCCTCCTCAAAGCTTTTTTTTTTCAATTGCAGTTTCACATTCTCTGCTTCTCATTCTCTGGTTTAGACCCTATAGCTTTCTCTTTTAGAAATATATGTTTATGGCTTGTTGTCTTTGTATGCACAATGTTATTTGTGGCTCATGTTCTTTTTAGTACTACTTTGATTTGTGCTTACCATCTTCTATCGTCCTTCACACTTCACTGAGAGAAGGATGGTTGAAACAAAGTGCTTAATGAATCAGTGAATCATTTGGGTGGGAAGGTGAAAATATGGGATTAAGAATCGGCGTCTTCTGAGTGCCAGAGTCTGTCTTTTTGGCCGTGGGGCTTTGTGTGCAGGGGACATGTTCCTGACTAGTGAGTGATTGTGTCTGTCATTTACCCCACTATGGCTTGTCACACTGTCAAATGTATTCCCTTTAACAAGTGTGCATGAATGAGTAGGCCTTTGTGTGTGTTGCTTGTGCACCGGTACAGAGGGATAGGAGGCTGTCCAAGCGTAGAAATGGTTTTCTCTTGCCTGAGCACTATTTAAATGGAAACACAGTAAAATGTTATAAAACACTGTAAAGTGCTGTAAAGTCAAGGTGCGTTCAGGAGCCCATTGTTGCAGTCCAAGCTCCAGCCATCAATCTAATGAGACAATCTGCACAGCCACCCAGGATTTCTGTAAAATCACTGAAAGCATCAGACGCTGATTCACTGTTGCTATCCAGTACACCGTGTTTTCTTTATAACCTGCAGATGTGTCCTCCACACACACTATAACCCTATCAAACAGATTTTCTGTTTTATGAAGTGAATACATTTTCACTGTAGAATGATTAATAGGGAGGCCCCTGTTGGATAATGAACTATAATATATTTGATCATTTAACTGTGATTCATCTCTGTGAATATGTGTCTTTAAAAGTTCTGCTGCTCTTGACAGTGTAATCTATTGCAATTTTATTTCTCCATCTTTTGTGATAAAAATCATCCTATTTACCTTATTTTATTATTTTACACTTCAAAATATTACCTGTCTCACATACTATAGCCTTTCATGTGTCACACATCTAGTGGTGGCTGACACATGTGAGAACATAGGAAGTCTATATATACAGGTGCAAAGAATAGCAACAAGGCACAAACCACAGGAGCTTTTTGCTTTGTGAGTTCACTGCTTCACCCTCTGTAAATCCAGCTCTCTTCAGAAAGTGAATTTTACTGCTTGCTTCTGCAGCTCACTTCTGCACATCTTGGTGTAACATAATATGTTAATTGCCAGCCAAAATTACACAGTAACACATACTGGCCTAAAAATAGTAATTTGTCTCCCAGTTAAGTTTAGCAAAAAGCAAGCAATTTGGGTTCAGAACAAGACAGCGCTGATATATGGATTGTGGGACTATAAAGTACTGTACCTTAGCTTAGCTTACTGGACTGGCTATACTGGCCATTCATATTTCCAGTGTACTTACTTGATTGTTTAAACATTGTTAAATGGAGTGCAAACTTGCCCTTATGTTGTTATATGTTCATACCACCAAGTGTGTCAACAGTAACATGCTAGTCACCATCAGCTCTCATCCCATCTCTAAGCAGAAGTGGAGTCAGTCATTGTGTACATACATTGTGTATGTCTGTGAAGCTTAATAAACATAGTACAGCAGGCTTGAAGAGGAGAGCAGGTGCACACAGACATTAAAGGCTTGATTCATCTTCATCTAACCCTAAAACACTTGTCTTATGCACTTTAGGAGCTTGTCTGATTGAATTTGGCAAAGGCTGTAGTGAGAGGCTTGTAGTTTTACGTTTCTGTCACATTTCTTTTTGTTATTTTTGCCATCGCTAACTCAACCACTCAGTCAATTTGAAGATTCAGGGGCACGGGGGTTGCTTTTTATTGGCCGCGTATAACAGTAGTAGGTAGTGGAACACTCTTTTAAGTATTTGATCTTGAGACATGGTAAGAGTAGAAGTTTTATTAACTTAGACACAGATATGCTGAAATTTGGAAAGGCGCCATAGCCGTCCATTTGCAGTTATGGGATTGTTTATACTCTTAAGGGCTTAGGGCATGTCTTTTTGCTATGTGCGTGTGTTTTAGTGTCGAAGCGAAACCGACCAAAAAAGCCCTAAAGGAGGTTGTTTATATATCCCCAAACAGACTATGGATCGATTTGGGAATAACATGAAACGCCCACGCTAGCCCACACTGTTTCAAACAAGAGCGCACACAAACACACACATAGGTCGCCTCAACATATCCCTTTTTATCCGTCTTCCCACACACGAGTTAAATGCTCAAATTGAGCCGAGATGACAGCGCTAGTGTAGAAATACGAGGGTTTAACTCAGCTTACATTGTATTTTATGTTGTTTTTATGGTTCACACCCACAGTAGTCAGGTGGGCAGAAAGAGCACCCCCTTCCCTAACACCACCATCACTATATTGTCTGGGATACATATTACAGTCACACACTTAGAGTTTAACAGCTGGACCGCGAGACATCAAAGTAACATCACAGCTTGTGCAGAGGAGAGCGCAGACCAAGGCCACAGACAAGGATCAACTCTGCCTTTCTTTGTGGAGCCTTTTGCTGTCTCAGAGATTTGAATTTAGTCTAACCAAGCTAATATATTTTTTCAGTCCATTTTTGTTTAAAGCTGTAGTCCAGAGGTTTCATAAAATAAGAAAATGTTAATGCTTAAATACTTCAGATTAATTATCTGACTTGTACTATAATGTAATTTATTCTACTTTAATCCCTCCCCTGGCCTCTACAGCAATCATCAAATCAGAGTTTGTAGGTTGTGAGTTTTTAAGTGATGTGTAGCCAACACAAAGGCTGTAGAGAAGATGGTCGGGACTACATTAAAACTCAATCCCTATTGGTCAATTTCTGATCTCGGGAAGCCACAAGACTACAGCTTTAACTGAAAACTGAAACTTCAGACACAGATTGACAAAAAATTTGGTCACAGTATTGAATCAGAAATGTTACCATAATTTCACAAAAACTTTTTGAACAGTTGATATGTGATTTGTTATTTTGTAAATTGGGTATTGCATCTGTCACATTTTTAAATTTGTTCTAAATTGTTACCCAGATGACTGAAAACCTCCACAAGCATCTGGAGGAGTACTGTGCTGTCTGGCACCAAGATCCTATCATCAAATCTTTTAAGTCCAGGTGGGTCGAAGCTGGGTTCCTGGGGATCAGACCTGAGTATCTGGTTTATCCCTTTCATTTACTGCCACTGGTTCACTTTCTTCTGGACCATTGTAGGCTTTGGGATTGGTCAACAAGAACAGTCTTAAAAATCTTCATGCTCCATCATTTTGTGACCTTAAATCCAGTTGGCATTTCAATCCCCTTTAAAATCCATACTATTCTTTGACATAACACAACCTTCTTCTTGCCTATGTATGGATGTGATTGATTTGTTGTGGTTGGAGAGGCTGTTTGGATCCTGCCACATGTCTTTTAGTCTGACCCAAAGCACCCATGGCTCTGAAAGAACTTATATTTTTCTCATTGATACGTGCTATAAATGACCCTAACTCCAGCACATCCTTCTTCAGGTGATGTTTCTTACAGACGGTTAATGAGCCACACTTTGAATCACATGTAACGTGTGCCTCATTAAGTTTTTGGAAGAATCTGCGACACACCTGCCCTGAACAAACAGGACCTGACTGCCTTTAATGGGCTCATACGGGCTTTGGGCCATTGTTTACACCAGTTTTAATCTGGGCTGGTGCCTCTGTGTTAGGATCCATCTCTGATCACAGCCATCAGTCAAGTCAGTTCATCAATCAGTTCAATCATGTATGAAAATGACAACTTGTCTCTATAATTTATCTATAATTTATTTTTAAATATCTTTATATGTTATTTTTAATCTTACCTATGGACCATGTGCTGTGTCCTTAATAAAGTTTATAATAATAATAATAATAGGAACACTCCACAATGAAGTGGCTTGATCTTCTGCGAATGGGCTCCAACAGCTGCAAAGTTGATTTAGAAATTTTCAAAGACAGTGGTATTTTGAATTTGGTATCTGACTTTGACTGTCTATTATTAAAAAACTGCTGCTTACTGTATTTAGATTGTTCATGTTTTTTTATATACCCTCTTGAAATTATTGTATGGGAAAATTCCAGTAGATTAGCAGTTTCCAAAATACTGACTTAAATCTTCTTATTTAAACTTCACTGAACTCCAGCAGGTCTGTCTTATACATGTCTGCATTAAGTTGCTGTTACCTGATTGGCTGCCAGTCAGTTTGCCTTAACAGTTGTTTGAGCTTGTGTACCTAAGTGAATATATTTTTCATTTTTAAATTTTTTTTAGCTGTGGCTTTCAACTGAGCAGCCCAAGAAACTGTTGAGGATCCTGCTGTGACAGTGTTGCTTGAGTTAGTGCTGAAAAATAAAGATAAATAAAAGAGTAATGTACACCGGGGACTGCAGCACTGTTTGAAATGCAAGGACGGTGACAGGGTGTGTTGGCGAGACATCAGTGGGGGCAGAAGATAATTCCTAAAGACAACACAACTTTAAAGTGGAGTCAGCAGCAGCTCTCCGGCGTTTTTGATTGATTTCTGGCATCAGTAATTATCCCTACTGAATAACGTTAAGTAGTAGTTTTCATGTTGCTTCTTTTGGAACAGCGTGTACCTTATAATGTAATGTTGGTGTGGTGTTCTCTTTGCTGTAGCTGCTTCAAGGATGTTCATAAATGATATTCAGTATAGTTAACTCGTTTAGGCATGGCTCTGTTCCGCTTTGCTTAAAAATGTCCTTCTAATTTATACTATTTGACTTCATATTAACTAATAAGCTAATAACAGTCTCAATAAAATACACATTTTAATCTAATCATATATTACACATGAAAAAACAAACAAGCATGTATATTATGGCTGCTAAAACATTGTAGGTGGTTAGTAACTTTTGAAGAATACTGCTATAAAGTTCTCTGTCAGTGTAGACCTTATCTAAATCTTTATTGGACTTCCTAATACTAAGATCAGCACTGAGTGGAGCTAGTGACATATGGCCAATTTTTGTATTAGAATAAATTGTATCACCAAAAGTTAATCAGCTATTATGGCTAGTTATGGCTGTCAGGGAAATCAATGCACAATGCTACACTAAAACCATATTTGACACCCTGTTCAAAGTCTTGCATATTTTCTGTATTGATTTGAAGCTATCCTCTGCGTTGGATGTTCTTAAATAAAAGCTTCTTTTAGTCTGTGACGTTCTCTTGGATCAATTCACTTCAGAAAATATACATTAGACATGCAATATCTAATTTACACCATCGGTTAGTTTCCCCAACAGCCTTGAAAATAAATCTTTCTTTTAAAATGTCAATAATGTTTTACTGCTGCTGCTGTGTGTGGGAGTGGTGTGTGCACTTCTGTCATGTTGATAATATATGACAATAGTTCTGACATCGAGTTTACCCACAATTCTGTGCTGCCCAAGAGACCATGAACTGTCACCTACCGAGAAAATTGTCTGTTTTGTTGCCACACAGATGCCCAGACATGTTACTATATATTTCAACACATGCTGAGAGGTGTGGGATTGTAGGATATAGATACACAGTTGGATATTGGTAAATTCATGTCAGATAGTCCAATACCAGTGGCACACTCATACATGTGTGGTACAACTCTCTCACACATACACTACACACGACACACTTACACACAAACACACCCACATGCGCACACGCAACCCATCCATTTTTTATAGCAAGTTGACAGATGTAAATGTGCCCAGAGGACAGCAAGACTAAATGAAGATGCATTAGTCCTGATATTTGAGAGAGAGAGAGATAGAGAGACAGAGAGAGAGAGGGGGGTTATCTTTTTTTATATAAGCTGCAAAACGCTTGCACTTTTTTGTTTTGTTCATTTGTTTTGTTCAATTGTTTTGCGATGGCATTTATAAAATTACATGTCTGATGCATGTCACATATAGTAAATTGTTAACAGAAAAAGAGCTGTTTACTGTTGGTCAATCATTTGGTTGTGTACATCATTTTGCCTGTAGGTAAAAATTATTTATTTAAATTAAAAGAACTATCTCATCCTGAAACTTGTAATGATATTTGGGCAATATAAAGTACTGTGTTTCTATTGTTATGTGGATTGTTTTGGTTGTGTTTAGACCTGACATATAACATCATCATTATAAAAAATGACTGTATGTATAATCTGAACTGGTCCAAAGTGTATTCATTTATGTAATTACTGTTTTGCCTTTCAAACTGTGATTGCTAATGACAGGATATCTCCTTTGTTGTTCGCTGTTATTGTACAGAATCTGACCGAAGTTTCATTGTTTTGGTGCCTTTAGCACTTTAGCCTTAGGCTAGCTTGTGGTTCCCATAGCAACTAGTGACCAGAAATTAATTTTACATCAAATGTAATTCTGTATTATTTTATTAGGCTATTTCAAAAGAAAGACTATTCTAGATTTTAATTTGAAATATAAAGTCACCTCATCCCAGAGTCAGCCTGGTGGACTGTGGTGATTAGTGAACACAGAGATTGCAGGAGGTCAGACAGAGTTCTTCTGTGTCCCTCTGCTCTCACACGGCACAGGAAATGTATTGTTGCTATTTTCAGACATTCACTTTATTTTATAGCAATGACTTTCCAGATAACAGGATTAAAAAGTGGTGTAATATTTTGACCCCTGAGGATATCTATTGCCTCTTTTGGGGGAATGACATCCATTGTCTCCAAATCCTAATGTAAATAGGTTCAGCATGTACTCTATTGCCCTGAAGGCTGCAGTGTCCTCAGGAGATCTGTGAATGCAGAACAACTCAACTCTAGCTTTTCATCATTACCAAACTGTGGCACAAAGTCAATGCATGTGCTTTCATTCTGAACTCCAGGTGTTTGGGTGTGGGCTCTAGTGTCAAACCGTCACAACAAAAATACACGTCAAAACATTAAAAACACTGTTGATAAGGTAAATTAACCAGGCATCGTATATCACGGCAGCTGCTATAATTAGTTGTCAGTTATCTTGTGATTCATTGGAGCAACTCTTAAGAGGTAATTATAGGCTGTAAGCATGGTTATGTCCAACTTCTGCCAGCTCTTGGCACCCCACTGCTAACCTGCTGCTGAGAATGTTGAACTGGTATCGATCTGGAAGTCTGGCCTAAACCACACATTAAAGCATTTTTTGCTATACTTTTCTCTCACTTACAAAATAAAAGAAACAAACAAAAATATTTCTGTCAGGGCTGTATGAATGGTGAATGGGGCAATAACAACAGGGCTCCGGACTCACTTGACTAAATTGGAATTAAAAGAAAATTGACTAAGACTAAACATGGTCTAAATTTAGGAATGGCTTGAGACTAAATAACCTAAATGACATTTTGTATTTGGTCATAACATAACTGTATTTAATTCACAAATCTCTGACCATCACTAAACCAGGACCAACCACCCACCAATCCAATTTGCCAATATTACAGTGTGTGTGATTGTACCGCCTTATTTCCTGTGCTTATATACACATCAATGACCAGCCTTCACAAAGGGCACCCTAAAATATTTATGTTTTAAAATATTTTTTTAGTACTAAACACTGAAACAGAATTGCTCAATCTGCTTTTATCCATTGATTGAATAGGTACAATAAAACTTTTTTTTGGTTCTGAATATGCCAAAATCACTTCTGCTCTAAGCCACATGATTAACAAAGAGGACTGAAGAATGGGATTAAAGTAGCACTGCCTTTTTCTTCTAAAATGAATGACCCTGTCTGAAAGACCAAGTGTTAATCTGGCAAATTCTGTGTTTGCAATTCTCTTTGTCTGTGGTTTAGTTTTTGTTAACTTTCAAAGATTGAAAATCTCTAATTAGGTTTTGTTTTGATTGATCATGTTTGGATTGGTAATATCCTGGTCTGCCGTGTTTTCAGCTGCACATTAGAAATCAACAAAACAAAGTAAATTGTTGAGAGAGGGGTTGGTGCTGTCCGTGGTGCTGAATTGTGCTTTAGATTTTATAAAGCATAACATTGTGACCAACGGCAGGAAAAGTTAATATTTTAATGTGTGAGTGAAATATATTAGGCAGCAGGCAAAGTTTGGTCATAAAAGTTGATGTGTGAATTTTGATGCATTTTATGATTATTTTATGCATGTTTGTGTTCTGCTTCAGAAACAAAGCAGAATAGTTTTAGTATAAAATTAAGATAATTTGTCAGGCATTCTTTAGCCCAACCCAATGTAAAAAGAAGTCATTTGAACTTAAAGTGCAAACACATATTCAAAGCATTCTCATCTGAAAATGTGGCTTCTAATCTCAAAAGACTAGTTTGTGCTGTCCATGGTGCTGAACAGAATCTGAAAATAGTCCGTTTTTTTTTTTAATTATTGAAATAGTTTTTTTTGTATAGTTTCTTCTTAGACAATGTGAATCTTCAGGCTCTCCCAGGCTCTATCTTCTACTTAAATTAGTTTAATATTTTGTGTTTTAGTTATACGTAGATGTCCTCTCAGCGCCATTTTATCACCGTAATGTTTCTTGTTGTAATTTGTGCTGTGTATCGGTTGATAAATACCAAGTGATTGTTTTCAGCACGGCTCTTTTTTGTAGCAGTTGCCATTTCAGCAGGGGGATGCTTTATATTAGAGACCAATATTTCTGGGGCTCCATAGTGGCTGTGGAGAACTGGTGTTTAACAGACTGTAGCTGCTACCGTGATTACTCTGTTTAGCAGGTGATTGATGAGAAGCACTGCTGGAAATGTCACCAGGCCTGCTAATATATTTTCACCAGGGGAACATAGAAGCTGTAGGCTGTGCTAATACATTCCAATGCATTTACAACCAGGGAGCAGAAATCTTACTTGTTGTTCAGGGTGGACTTTTTCTACATGTGTTGTTGGTCTGGTGATGAGTTTGGGCCACGTGGGTGACAGTATGTTTAGAATGATTTAATATTATTTTGTACAGTATGATCAAAATGTATTATGCTATTTATACAGTTTTACTACAGTGTTTTCCCCCCATCTTTCTGCTGCTCATATCTGGATGCTGATGCTTATGGAGAGCCATAAACCGATTGAATGTTGATACTAATTTGAATGCAGTTGGCCCGGAACTGGATGGTGATTCTGATTTGTACCAAAACAAAAAATTTCTTGCTCAAAAAAAAAACAGATGATCACTGAGGATGATTACTTGGAAAGAACTGCATTTGATTCTTACCATTAAAACATACTTCACATTTTACATGTGTATGCTATTCACTGTACAAGTGAATCCATTGCTCGGATTATCTTATTGTTTGGGAAATATAGTCTACATTTTTACTGACCGACACACTTAAATGCTACATCTAACATCCACTGTTGTCAAGCATGATTCAGATGTGCTGTTGTTATTATGCTGGTCTGTGTAGTCACTATTTGAGATAATAACAATGTCTCTCCTTCCCAAAGCAATAAAAACAGGAATGAAACTGCCACGTTGTTTTGAAAAAGATCTACGGTAAATGTAGCTTGAGCTTCATAGCAGAAAACATCCCTTAGTTGTCAGTGCTACGTATAGGCTGCAAAGCTTTTACGCCCATGAGTGATTTGACAAGGTTTCTGAGAACATCAAATGCACTGTTCAGTTGCATTATAATAGTGTAACATCTAATAGTGTATTTAATGTTATGCTGTGATTAGAATTTCAATTTTACAGTAAAAGAGAAAAGATAAAAGAAACACGTCTGGACATGGCCTCCATCATACAGTGCCATACTATTGAAATTCTCTTTTGAATTAATTTGAAAGGCAGCTGGCAGCTATTTTAAAGGGTCACTGTCCATTATATATGAATAATAAGAAAGAGAATTGATTCAATCAGTGTACTGCTTTTAAATAGATCAACTAGGGCTGCGTGATATGACAATGGTATCATGTATATTCATTGATAATCTTCTGCCCCATATTCCCAATAGGGGTTGTGGATAACTAGAGCCTATGACAGTAACTTTGGGCCTTAGGCGGGGTAAAACCTGAACAAACCAGTTACTTGCATGGCTGACACAAGGGCATACAGAGAATAGAATCATTCACTCTCACATTCAATTAATAAGGGAGATTTAGAAATAATTTCTCTAAACATATGCATATTTTTGGGCTGAGTATTGAAGAGAACTCACTTTAACACAGAAAGAACAAGACTTTTTAGCATGTTTTTTGGTTCGAACACAAATTTGGATTTGAAAACAAGCACAGAGCTAGTTCTTATGGATTATACTGTAGCAAAACAAATATAAAAAAAAATCATCAACATCTAGGAGTGTGCAATAGGGTGAACAAAAATTGTATTGTGATTTGAAGTTATGATCTGGAAATATTTATGCTCTGTTTTTTATTATTATTAACTTTTCATATTTATTAAAGAAAAAAGGGAACATAAATTGTATTTGTAGTTGAAAAGACTTTTATAGGAGTAGTCCTCTTTGTAAGACAAAAAACTATTGTAATAAAACAGAAATAATGATCTCGGGCCTTGTCTTAATAAAATTGTGCTATTATATTTGTACCATATCACCCACTCCTATGCAGCCCTATGTTCAGGTGTATAAAACTGAAGTCCATCCAGTGAAATAATTCACACTGTCTGTGATTAAGGTCTTTGTTATAGTTTATCTAAATGCCATGTCAGCTGTTGCCACATTAGCACGCAGGGGCCCCAGCAGGAGGCGGGGGCCCACAATTTTCATTTGTGGCCTTATGCCTTCCGTACAGGGACTTATTATGTACTATATGTCAGTAAAGCTCTTAATACATTTACACCAGGGGAGCAGAGGCACTGCTGGGGAGTCCATTTAGCTTCGGGGGCTTTGGCATCAGTTCAGCTCCAACTCCTCATAGAGACTATTGCTGATATGGTGATTGCTGTTTGTTAATATGTGTACACCATAGGAGCTAAGCCGAGGTGGTAATGGATTATGGATTGCACCCAGAGAGAGATGCTTTTTCAGACTCAGCAACGCTTTGGACAAAAGGTGTTTTGAGACGTGCTCAGCTAAAATAAATTTTTCCATCTCCATTGCCTCAATATTTTAGGTTCACAACCAACGTGAGTCAATTCAGGGTAAAGTAAGGTTGTTTTTATAATTCAGTCTACGTTGTGTTATGTGATGTGAGTTGGATTAAAAACAGATTGTTATCCTCTCTTTTTCTTAAATGGTTGTGTATATTGTGAGTGTAGAGCATAGACAAAGGTTAAGACATTGAGAAAGTAGCAAGGGTTTATAAAGTGAATGACTTTATTGTTGTTACCACTAAAAGAAAAGTGAGAAATAAATTATTCATTTTCAGTGTCAATCAGAATCTGTCTAGGTGATGAAGATATAGAAAGAAAGATGTGAGCAGCCTACAACCACTGATGACTGATGAAATAGAAAGGAACCTACCTAGCAATGGTCACACATACTAGATTTAGTTACTTCCAAATCCTTACTTTGCTTTTTTGTAATCGGATGAAAATAAACTAAATAAATTGCATAGTCGGTTAGCTTAAAGAGCTTGTCCATCAGCAAGAGAAAACCATACCAGGTATAAGGTTAGCTGAGGTCAGGGTTCTAATTATGCCTTCATGTTGTGCTACTCTGTGAAAAAAAATACAAAAAGTTAACTGTCTGTAAGTTTTAATCACTCTGGAAGGTTCCCAGAGAAATTTCAAATGCTAACATCTGTCCAAATTCCTGTTTGGCAATATGTGTGCACGCTCTGACATTTGTTCTGGTTATGCTTGATTTTTAACTTCATAGCCCCCTGGATATCAAACAAGAAATTAGTGTTATTTTGCCAGGTAGTAGCAGCTACACTTGACAAAACATCTGTTCCTACTTTGACTTGTGGCAAGGTACATGCTGTGGATGCAGACACTGTATCCACTGCGGTCATTTGGAGTTGAGTTTTTAAGTGGATGAGGAACAGCTTAGTTTTACATTTGCATTTAATTTGATCTGTTCGCTGTTTCAATCATCTATAACAGCTGACTGGAGAGATGAACATGACCCTAGGGATACAGGAATGAATTCTTATTGTTTTTGATACCATACTTTTAAGAGCCATTTGCCCCCACACAGTTTTATGAAGCAGGTGGATTAAGGCATTTAAATTGATATTAAAGATATGATTGATCTAATGGCTGCTTACTGTTTTCATTTTACCACCTCCACTGATTATTTCACAATCGACAGTTTTTAGTGCTACACCAGCAAAATAATATAATTGTCTCATTCACGATTTATCTTTAAAAATAATTGGAAAGACATGTTTGGATGTTTAACCTAACATTTTATCAAAACATATCTACTTAAGCGTTCACACCCGAAGCGCTTGAAGTGAAAAAAAACAAAAACCATATCTATCCCGTCTAGTTGGACGCTTGAATATATGAAAACAACTCGCTTCAAACATCAAACAAAAAACAAAAGCTGGTTCTTGATTGGTTAATGTGCCACAAACAGACTGCA
>JAVQKG010008444.1:0-12067 GCA_036025885.1 Hypseleotris bucephala
GTAAAGCACCTTGAATTGCCTTGTGTATTAATTGTGCTATACAAATAAACTTGCCTTGCCTTGCCTAATATGTAGGGGTCAGGAATTCAGCACAGAAAGGGCACAAAGAGCAACGGTTGCAGAATGACAGAGTTAGCTGCTGCCCTCTAGTGTTAGACCATGAAGCTACACTAGGCCGTCTAGCTAGCTTCATCCACTGAATCTTCCCTCACACATAGTTTAGACAAGTTTAATTTAGTGTGTAAATAAGCTTTACTCCAATGACACACCATTTACTTTATTTAACTGTCATGGGATAAACAAAAGCACAGCAGAAGGACAAAACTATCAAGAAAAAAGTTGAGTAAGTGTCTTCATTCCCAGAAGCAGATGCAACATGGATTAAAAATGTTTTCTTTCCAAAACTGTCCCTAGATGATGGATAAATGCCATGAAAAAAGACTAGCGGGCAGGTGTGCAAGGATCACTTTTTAAAAAATGGCAAGCAATCTGTAAAACTGTCAAGACTGAGGCAAATAGTGTCTCCAGAGAAAACATTGTAGAGGGAGTTAAAAGTCTCTGGGAAGTGAAAAATGCAGGTGAAAAGAATTACACAAGTCTTGAGCAGTTTTATCACTAGCTTTAAGTGCAATCTAACTTGAGAATACAATTTAGGTATAGTATATATTATTTACCATCTATATTGTAAGTTAATTGTATATTTTGGAACACCTATCAGACCTACTCCCATTACAGTAGGTTGCATCATGCAGGCAGCAAGACAGAAACAAAGTCTCAACATAAGAAAGCTCTTGTTCAATAAGTTCTCTGATTGATTTGGTTAAATAATAGGCCATTCGGGCATAGCCTTTTGTTCATGGTTAACAATTTTTAGGGTTTTCTGTGTTTTTCAGAAACAAAATTTAATCATGGAAAATTCTTTATATTGTTTATATCTTTTGGTTTATCAAACTGTAATAATGCCTTTTTTGGGAAATGTGAACTTGTGCACATAGCCTCTAGCCCATGTTGTGAACTATACATTGTTGCTATTGCAGAGTCTGACGACATATTTAAAATGTGCAAATGCATAATTCAGTGGGATGGATTACTGCTGTCTTGCATCACACACATCATCTTACCTACAGTAATGAATGAAGAATGAAAAACTCTTTAAACAATTTAAGAACCTTCCCAATTAAAAGGTTAATTTGAAGTCAGTTCATCAATGTTTTTTTTCTGTATTGTTATTATTTGTTAAAAGCTTGTAACTGTACTTCTAAAAGCTAATTTTTTTCATCTGAATTTTTACCTTTGGTTGCCCCTGCTGCTCCAAGATGATAGATGGCACCAAGGACAAGCCAGAAAGCCCTCTGCTCATCTGGACTAATGCCCAAAACCTTCATGGCTGCTTGAAGCTTAGAGAACTGCTGGGAAGCACGCTGCTTGTCTTCAGCCTGCCAATGTAGCCATATTGAAATTTACATATTTACAGAAATATAAAATATTTAAAATGTATAAAACAAAAAGGCAGAGTCTCACCTTTGTTTGAGGCATTATTCCAAATGCATTGTTTTCAGAAAAATGATTAAGATGCAACTCAGTTCTAATGGGAAAAACACCACAGTTAGAACCGTACCTCATGTCAGCCTCTACAGGAGTCAGAAATGTTGCATTTTAACATAATCATAATGTAGAAACATATCGTTCCTAACCTCACAGCACTTTCTACTCCAGCCATCATATAATAAAATACATTAAAAGTTGACTCTCCCTCCGGTCTTCTTGTCACTCTAATTTTCTCCAGAAGCATGGTCTGAAAGGACAGCAGAGTAAGTTAACAGTATTATGATTTAATTCTTGATGCATTTCAATGAGGTGCATCAAAAGTTGTACCTGGATTGAGGCAGAAGTCACCAAACCAGTCTGGTCAAAGTCCAAGGAGACAATATGTGAAAAGCGACTTGCATTTCCGTTCAAAGAAGTAGAAGCATTGCCAAAAGCTTCCAAAACCGTGTACACCGCTTGCCATTTTTCAGCTATAGATGACATTGAAACATAGCACAATATCATTGACTGGGGGGCAAAGAATCCAATAAGCATTTTTGTAACCTACTTGAGAAGCTTTTGTTGGTGCAGCCAGCAACAGTGATCAGGTACTGAATGATGTGTTGGCAGTTGGTGGTCTTGCCACTGCCACTCTTCCCTAACAAGACAATGGACTGATCTTGACGTGTTGTCAGCAGATTTCTGTAGGCAGTCTGGGCCATGCTGTAAATATGAGGGGCAGTGTCCTCTCTCCTGCATCCCTTAAACATTTGCATTACCTATAACAATAAAACAGCACAAGTCATTTTCCCATTTGGGCTTGACTGACTGAAGCCTAAAACAGAAACAATGGGCCTTAGACGGGATAGACCTTGCACAATGACCAGCTAGCTGCAGAGCTAACACAAACAAAACTCAATTTCCTCTCCTGTATTTATCAATAACTAGGTTTTTAAACAATGTATTAAAGATACAGACAACAACTCAATTTTAATCATTCTAGAGGGCCAACTAATATAAAGAAAATTTTCCAACACATGTATGCCTTGAGAGAATCCAGGCTAACGCATGCCAACTCCACACCGACAGAATGAGTATTTGTCCACCCTTGGGTTGGAACCTACAAGCTCCCTGCTGAGAGGCAGAAACACTAACCATCCTGTCCAGCCCTTTCCTTACCTCTGCCAGCATTCCACCCATTTTTATTACATTATCTATAGAATGACAGCCCTGTGCTGCACTGTGCCATCCCATTGCTAGAAGATGTGCTATTATGTACATTCACCGTGGCCCTACCTTCTCAGAGTACATGGAGGGGGCACTAATGGGGTTAATGACCACCATGCTGGGCCCGCCGTGGGTGTGCACCAGGTTGGCTCCGTAGCGCTGGCGGAGGGAATGCATCACGCTGGATTCATTCAGATATTGCAAAGAGGCCAGGTCTTCCACTCGGTCGAACAGAGGCGGGTTTGCCTACAGTTCAAAGTCAGAAGGGTCACAAACTCACGGGTGCGTCATCTTTAATTGATGAGGTTTGCAGTTGATTTGATGATTAAATACCTTCTCTACATCATCTTCGTCCACATCCAATAAAGATCCATCACTCTCCAGGCGGATTTTCACCTTCCCTTCTGGCAGACTGCCGGCTTCTGTCTTCAGGAGAGTTGCTGTATTATATCACAAAAGGCCAGAGATAATTTATCATGACATGTGATCTTGACCCAAGCGCCAAAGCTTCATCATGTCTTAGATATCTGCTAATGTCTTGTGGTGGTATCTCTTTTATTACTGTCTCAGGTTCATTAAATCTGAACAACTAATCCAGACTAAAAACACTTATTACATGCTGATAAAAACTAGTTGTGTGAAGGCTTAGGACTTGACTGGGAGATATACCATTAAGTAACAAATGTTTTTATGATGTAAATTTTAATGTTTTATAACACATCTGTGACTTCATACAGTATATGACACTTTTTTATTAAACTATTGTATTTTATATAGTATTAAAATTGTTTGGTTGACAACATAATAATATTGCTTGTCCACTGCTTGACCGACGATATTATTTACAACTAGGGCTGCACAAAACAAAATATATGTAAAAGTGTTAATGCTTCCATAAATGTGCTGTGAACTAAAAAGCCTACATTTGTCATATTACCATGCCCTACTAAGATTCTTTCTCGTTTAAAAACCATTAAGATTATTTCACACATTTTAACTACGAGTTTACTAACCCATTGAAAACCCATCCTTGTGGACCAGCCATACTTTCTCAGTGTTGTACCAGGCCTTCTCTGCTGTGATCTGCTCCTCAGTCTTGCCCTGTTTGAACAGTTAATAATCAGAATGAAAAAACGTGTATCAGTAATTATTTATCATTAAAGATTGAATGAGTTATAATGAATGGTGACAAATGAATGATTAAATATTAAGTCACATACAAGTTAATAGACTTTTGCTGCTGTTCTAAAAATGGCATCAAGGATTAACATTCACATGAGGTCCAAAAGAGCAACTGACATTGTTAAGACACATGCAAAATTGAACTACAACCTTTATTCAGTTGAACTTTAGGCACAAATGAACACTCAGGGAATGCATTTAGGCTTGACAATACAGGGCAACACAAACTGAATGTGAATATAAAGCACTTAAAAGACATATACTGTACTGTATATTTTATAGTCGAGAAGTGAGGTAAAATGTCAACTTTGTCTATGGTAGTGGAGATGTGTGCAAAAAACATCTCTATTAACACAAAGGGATGCCACAATACAACTACATGCAGCCAAACCTTTGCTGCAGAGTGTGATGCCTGAAGGATAGCCACAGGGTCCTCAGCTGGTTTGGACTGGGAGAAAAACAAAAAGTTAATTGATCAGTGGATGTATCTATGTTGCAAAAAACAAAAGTACTAATATTTCAACAAAAAAGACCAAAAGAACACAGCCACAGTGCAATAGTGTTATGCATCCATCCATAGAGCATGCATCCAATATGTGTGTTCAACAGAATTCTGAACAACAAAGTAAAAGTAGGAATAGCTTAATAATACTTAATAGTTAACTCCAACACGTTAGTTATTTCTTGTGGGGGAAAAACTGCAAATCATGCATTTGAACAATGCAGGACAAAAAATTAAGTGAAATTTAGGGAAGTAGCATGTCTGGAACCACTTCTATTCAACCATTTTATGAGCTCAATCCTATCAGTACCATTTAGCATATATCCAAATGATGTGGACTAAATTTAAAGATTAAATTTAACTCCATCGGTGCAGACCAGGGATGTCCAAAATTTTTTACTGAGGGCCACATTGTCAAGACTTAATACCGAGGAACGCCACTCGCTGAGAGGAGCGATTACCAGAAGTCCCCTTTGTTTTTTATCTGCTTTCTAGACACGTACAATATGTTCTGGTATAGGTTCTGTCACTTAGTCCCACCACCACACAGAAAAAGTAGAAATATATAAATGTATACACTGAAAGCTTTCTTTAGTTGGATTATGTAGAGTCATTTGAAATTTCAAAAAACAATTTGGGCCAATTAAGAGGGAAGCCACAAAAAATGGTCTGTTGGCCACATTTGGTTCTTGTGCCCATAGTTTGGACACCCCCGTGGATATTTTGTCCTCCCTTTTTTGTTTAATTTATATTTAAGTAGAGTTTTTTTCTTGATTCAAAACCAAAATCTAGAAATATTATTTCTATATAACAGGACGGTGGATGCAGCTGATCAAGTAGAAGCTGAAGATGAAGTTTGTCCAGCAGTTATGTTGTAAACCTTTAAAAGTTGTATTATGTAATACGTTTTTAATCATGTGCCACCGTGATCATTACCATAAATATTTCAGTTTAAAGCCTACTTGAAATTCACAAAGTGGTTAAGGGAATTAGAAAGTGAACAGTCACAGACAAAGCAACAGTCATGCAGAGGTCAGTGAAGGAAAAAACAGGCTTTAAAGTTCAGCGCTCTGAAGAGAGTTCAAGTCCACGGGCGGCCGCGTTTTACCTGAGTGGATTTGCGCCCTCTGGTACGCTAGCCATGCAAACAACAAAGAGGCCAGCAACAAGTCAGGATCCAGTGACCCACAGAGAAGCCAAAGGAGACACATGAGGACATATTTTGAGACGGGAAAATTAGAGCAGAGAGAACAAACAAGAAGAAGTGAAAACAGAATAAACTGCTACAAACTGCGCCAAAAGGCAAACAATGTTGTCTCCTGAACAATAACAATACAAGTAATGTTATCATAAAACAGAAGAAAAAGACAAGCAATAAATTCATCATCAAATATATGGCAACACATGCTTTTCCACAAGTCTGTTTCATGGGTCCAATTTGAAGAGATTGTAAAACACAGATAATAGCCTAATAAACTTTGATTTGAGCTCTTCTTTCATTCTTAACAACTTGGGGATCCCTTGTAATTGGAGCCCTATGAGGGAGTGGGATAGTCTTGTGCTATATTTTGGAAGCAGGCTGACCAGACAGTAATGCTGGTTATGCATGGTAAGTCCAAACCAAGCACATTATGTAAGACAGAAGTTACATTGTGGTTACTGACAGCAAAAATCCTCATTACACGCTTGTGGTCTTCCTCTGTGGGAATCAGCTTTGGGACCTGGGAAGTGAGTAGCCACAAAATGTATACATTTAAGTTAGAGACTGGAAATGCAATGTCAATTTAATTATTCATGATGACGATGTTAGTGTTATATGTACCTTTGGAATGGACTGTTCATTCACAGTCACGGTCAATGGACCATTGGATGAAGCTTCCTTTACCTTTTTTAAACAAGTATGTATACATAACAGTATGCACAATTTCACAAAGACACACAAAGACAATTAGTAAAAAGTACATGTTTACTGAAATATAATAAAAATAATAATAAAGTCTATGTTGTATGTCCAGTTAAATCCATTCATAAGTAAGCCGGATAGATATATTATTTCAATCTCATGAAATAAATTATTAGTTCCCTTACTAAACTTGTAGGCTAGAGTAATACAGGACAGGACGGTCAAAAACAATTACTGATTGTCCCTTAACCCTATGCTGACAAAATCCACTCTTGCTATATTCTACAGTACTTGTATCAGTCGTTCATAAAACTTCCTTCACAAAATGCAGTTTTTACTGTGCGACTGTGTACACAGATTCTTTCCCATACAGTTTATAGTTTAGAAGCAGAAAGTGACACTAATGAGTCACAGCTCAGTGCTCACTGCTCACAGACCACCTTGACCCGAGCAGTCCGCCAGAGGGCAAGTCCAGAGTATGCCCTTTTGTCCACTAATGAAGTGTGATCATGCACCCAGGGTCATGTCATTAAATTCACTTTACTGTCCCAAATAACACAAAAAAGCTCAGTAAATGAATATAACCAAGTGATTTTTCTGTAGACTATTTTCATGAAATTTAAATGTTGCAAGCGCCCCCCAGTGGTTAACATGCAAACGTGCACTTAGATGCTGTACCTCTGGTCTCTTCACAGGGACAATCTGAGGTTTGGGGCGTGGGATGAACCCTGCAGGAGGACTAAGAGGGTCAGACTTAGGTGGAGGGATAAATCCAGGAATTCGTGGTAATGCGTTTGGCTTAGGAGCAGGGATGAAGCCGGCTGGAGGGGCAAGGGGATCTGGTTTAGGAGCTGGGATAAAGCCAGAAGGAGGTGCGAGGGGGTCTGGTTTGGGAGTCGGGACAACAGCAACTGGAGGCACAACAAGATCTGGTTTCGGAGTAGGGATGAAGCCGGCTGGAGGGGCAAGAGGGTCTGCCTTGGGCTTGGGAGCAGGAATAAAACCACGTGGAGGAGCTAGAGGGTCAGGTTTAGGAGTAGGGATAAATCCAGTCGGTGCAGTGAGTGGAATGGACTTTGGTTGCACTGGGTTAGGTGGAGGTGGAGCCTTTGAAGTAGATGCTGCCTCTTCTTCCTTTGGCTCCTCTTGCTTGACCTCGTCTTTGCGGTCTTGGATGCGAGTACGAAGCCGGTGCTCCTTGGTTCGTCCCCTGCCCATCAGACTGGTCAGCCCCATAGAAATGTCATCCTTGTCAGAAGCACTGGCAGTCGCAGCACTTTCAGAAACTTCAGTTTGTTTTGTGTCTTCAGTCCCAGATGAAACCACACGCCTAACAACTCTCCTCACAACCCTGATCACCTTCTTCCCCTGCTCCTCTCCCGGGGCGTCCGGACCACCCATGGTCGTGTCGGTGGTGCACTGTTCATGAGGTGATGCAGTTGACTGAGGAGGTTTGTCTGCCTCTAACCCAGCTTTGGGAACTGCCTGAGGCTGACTATTATCCACATCAGACTGGGCACAAACAAAGCAGGGAGGTTAGGATCTATGTTTGTAGCTGGAAGCTTTACTTAAGGCAATGGAATTATTTCAATTTAATGCGATTCAAATCTGGTTATACAACAACTCCAATTTTGTGAAGAGATTCTTGAGAAACAATTTGTATGCTTATGTTATATTTAAAAATATGGGAATACTACAAGCAATATGGAATTTATGTAGTCTTCAATTTAATTTACTATACGGCTTCATTACCTAAATTTTGACCAGCATAAAATGAGGCCTAAATTGAGGCCTAAATGAAAATCTTAAAAAGGGCAAGTGAGGTTATATTTAATTGTCTCAGAGTCTGACTCTGACTCTGAAAAGTATTCTAATTTAACCAAAACTACAAATTAGCTAATTTTACTGGCTTGAGTAGACTGGAATTGGAAAATATTGTATTTTGTAACCACAACACCATGCAAACTAAAAATAAAATAGCATGCCTGACACTTACATCTGACTTGTTATCAACTTTAACCTATACAAAGGAAAGCAAAACAAAGATCAAGACAGAATTCAACAGAAAATTTAAAACAGGCAACAACATTTAAAACAGGCAACAACAGCATGCACAAAAGCCAAAATTTACACAACACCAGACTTCCCTTTTGTTCCCAGAATGAAAAACGTGATTTGTACGCCATGGTGACAGGCCAAAATTCAGAGAACAAGCTGTGTGGCGTGGGCCATAAGAAGGTGGCGACGGATTGGGGAAATGGTGAGAGAAAACAAGAGGAAAATGTACTTTAGTATCAAATGGTGATGAATGATGAAGTTCACGTCAGATCTCATCAAACAGGGGCACCATGCAGCACTGAGGACAAATAAAATCATGGTGAATCAAAGCAGGTGGGAAAAAAACTATTAACCAAATGAAATCACATACAGAAGATGATGTCTCTAATTCATTTTTGTTTCTACACCTACACTTATTGACCTCTAATGAGAACATCACTTCAAGGTAATTGTCCTGAAAAGATCAAATATCCAAGGGGCAATTTTGTGGCTTGTTAAAAAAATAATAGCTATACTGATATGAGACGACAGAAAGGTACTCTGAACAATAAGTAAATATCCACTATCTATCAAGAAGCATGCCAGTGACACACAAGAACATAGTTGGACTCCAGCAGCAGAAAACCACACTAGGGTCAGCTTTTTAGGTAAAAGGTATCCCGGATAATAAAGCAATTAAAAATATTTCATTTAGGTGTAAATATTGTCAATAATCATTGTGAGATTTAGGCATTTCAAGCAACAAATCTGGCCACTGTGGCTATTTTCTAATATTTCTGAGTAACATTAAAACAACAGTAAAACAAACCAACTTTTCATGCTTGGTGTTGGATCTACGCAGAATATTATAATTTCCAAATCTAAATATATCACAATAACTCTATGGTCTTTTATCTGATATACATGGTTTCATTATTTAGATGTACTTGTCAAGAATTTGTCAAGAAAATGTTACTAGTAAACAAAGTAACTATTTCTGCTTAATTGAACTTGCACCAAAAAAATCACAAAAAACATTTATATTGTATTATTCAACATAAAAAACTGACAAATATTGAATGTTTTCCTCATATTGTCTAGATCTCCTTAGTGTATTACACCATACAAACTACTGTTCAACATCACAAGCACTGTAGTTTGTTCAGTACGACAACAAAATTGAAAAGAAACTAATTATCTCATAACAGGACATGTCACCATATCCCAACAACACAAAAATAAAATGTACATCAACATGTTGCACCCTGCCTGTCCTAGCTTTCATCAGACAGCCCCCTATAAATAGTTTCAGCAGCAAAGGCAGCCATTCTGTGTTGCTTCGGAGCCCAAATGGAACAGCCTAGCAAAGCATGGCAGACTCACATGCACACAAGGGGCAGTCAACTGGAGACCTGAGTCCATTACCTGCTCTCTAGGCTTGGTTAACCTCCCAATCTCCACTCAGGCCCTGCCTTCACTCCGGGCTGTGGCGCACCAAGACACAAGTCCACAAAATACTTCCTGAGAATAGCTCTAAAAGAGTAGGTGGGTGGGTGCTCAACCTCTGGGTGCGGTGATAGGGAGCATGCTAAAGCCGTGGTCTGGGCAGTGGAGAGGGGTAATGTGAGCAGAGCCGTACCCAGTGATAGAAGAGGGACAGCTGCTGAAATACACAAGAGCTATAAATAGAGTTTGCACAAGCATCACCAATTATCACTGAGACTTTCCCCCTGCCAGTGTTTCCAGTTGATGACAGACCACTCATCTTGTAATAACATTTCAAACAACTACAACTCCAGGAAGACTAGTAGTATTTCACTCTGATAATCACACAGCCATATAAGCCTAAGCTATTGCTTCCAATTTCTGTATGATTATGTATTTGAGTAAAAGGCAAAGCAATGCACAACAAAAAATACTAGCAAGCCTAAATCTGGGGGGGAACTATTTCATGTTACAACCCATCGCCTTGAGGATGGGGGTTCTCATTTGTAATACATTTGATAAGGCTTATATTAGTATTAAACTAAGCCCTTCAGTAGTGATCCTTGTTATTGTTTTACTATAGGCAAAAGTTGAAAGTTATTGTTTTAGGTGTGTAGTATACTTTAACCAAAAGTCAACAAGAACAAAACAATCTACATTGTTAATTGATTATGACATTTCTTTACAATTTTGTTTAATATTTTGGAAGAATTCTGCAACATTTCTTCAGGCCTGCTAACACCTATTGCATATACATATACACATTTTAACTTATTTAAGATGCACTGATTGTGGCAACAAACCCCAGTAGTTTTTGATCATTAAGACAAGATAGATCCATTATCTATGTGTAACTTATGTGTCTTGATCAAGACATATCATAAAAGACTCCTACCACCCAGCACACAGACTGTTTGCCCTCCTGCCCTCTAGGAGGCAGTACAGGAGTCTCCGAACTAAAACCACCAGGTTCAGGAACAGCTTTTTTCCCACAGCTGTCTCCCTGCTGAACTCTACCCCCCAAGGCCCCCTTCCTCTTCCACACACACACACCAACCCAACATCCCCCCACCCCACCACTTCCTTGCACTAGTGTACATACTGTAACCATATTGCAATCAGTGTAAATCATATAATTAATGTGTATAGTTTTTAGCTAGTCTGTACATACCTGTAGCAATATTTATTCATTTCATATCTGCACTTTTAGAAATAGATATTTATTCATAATACTTGTATATTATACTGTATATCTTGTACATTAACTACTGCTTGAGCACTTCTGGTTGGATGCTAACTGCATTTCGTTGCTCTGTACTTGTGACGTGCAATGACAATAAAGTTGATTCTAATCTAATCTAATATACATTAACCCCACTAGAGGGTGCTAAAAGTCTTCATTTAGAATCTTGACTCAACACTGCACATAACTTAATTCAACATGCAAAATCATCACTTTACACATACAGCCCACAATATCCAAATTCCCTATGTTCAAAATCTGGTATAAAAAATATTGCATATCATATGCTTTAGTTCACAGATTAGCACTCAGCCTGACACCAGACATACACACTACGTAGCTAGCTGGTGTTTGCTAATCCCCTGAGTCAGTTACTGGGCCACAGCATCATGTTGGCTGTTGTTTCTACAGAGTGAAGATTAAGGGCTCTATATGACATAAACACTACTGCTTCATATTGACCCAATTCAATGTACAACACAAAACCTCTAATTGTAGAAAATAAATAAAAGAAAATCACAATAATTGCTAAGTAGTACACATTAATGATCCACACTCCAAAAGCTTTCTAAATTCTGTTTTTTGTGGTGATATTGGATTAAAAAAATAAACAAAATACAGGAATGGCAATATGTATAATAAAGTATGGTCAACTGGAGCTGCATTGCATATAGCTCAATAATTTCAAATAATACAAATAATTAATTTATAGTGATATGTAATAAGACTACAAACACTTTTGCAGATCTCTTATCAAAAACCAAGCAGCATTATCTGTAAAGCCACACCCATTTTTCTAATCCAGGCCTGAGCAAATATCCTCTTCTAGTATTCTCTACTAGAATTGGGGATGATGTCGTTTTAATGAGCAGGAGATTAAAGCACTTGCTAATTTCCTAATGTCTGGTGTTTAAGAATAGATTTTACAGTACAAGTGAGTAAAGACAATGTTATTATGGAT
>JAVQKG010008503.1:0-10211 GCA_036025885.1 Hypseleotris bucephala
AGACAATTATTCATTAGGGAAAGTTTTTGCCACTGTTTTTGCATGTCTTCAGTGTGAGAAAACTTGAGGCAACTCACAAAGACAGCCTGGTCTGCTTTAGAGTCTTCTTTTTTTGTTCATGCTTCAATACTTAGTTACACTACTGGGCAATTGTACTGGATGTTGTGCTTTGACCCATGTATTATTACACCGCTCTTGAGCAGCTACTACTCAGACTCTGGGGTGTCCAAACTATGGTCCCGGGGGCAGGCTTACCCCTCAATTGACCCATTTTTGCTGCATGTGTCCCTCCTCAGCAATAATATTTGACAATGATTCCTGCAGTGAAAAAAGTTTGGACACAATTGTTGTAGCTCAAACAACAGCATTTATTAGTAAATTAATGGTAATATCAATGGAATCTATATTGTATGTAGTTGTGCTATATTAGAACAATAAGACCAACAAATCTGTCTTGCTTCTGACCCAAAAAGCCCAAATCTCAAACAACTATAAGGACCATGCCAAAGACAATAAAAGCCATTTAATTATGTCATTATCTAAAAAATCACTGACAAATCCCAAAATAGTGCCCCTGTTTAATAAACAAGCATCAGAGTGTGTGGAGTGAAAAACCTTCAGTGGCGCCTCTTATCTGACTTCCTTTGAAAACACAACAAGAACTACTACTATGTGTCCCCAAATCCATGTGGTCTAAACACAGTCTCATTCACAGAGCCTTGATACTGACTGTGTTGACCAAATGGACGGTCTGTTCTGTGAAGTGGTCCAATGAAATACAACATACACCACTGTTTCCTCCAATATTCTCACATTCACACAAGGCTGTCTCTGGGACTTACTGTAGCCTACATCACGCTAAACTGCACCACACAGAAGATTATTAGGACAAATATTGTTGAAAGTCAATGCAAAATTTCAATGACTTCTCCATGTTGGCAGGAGTCAACATGTTGGCTGAAGGTGTCAGTGTTTCCATCTTAGGAAATCAGTTCTTGTTGGTCAGCTGAAAAAGAGTATTGCCATAAACAATATCAGATGAAGAAAGTTTTGGTCATTCAATTTTTCCTAATCAAACATTAATACGATAACACAATTCATTCCATTAAAGGTATAATCCCGTGCCCTAAACAAACAAAAAAAATGCTTAAAATTGGCCCTGTTCTATATTGTAAAGTGTGTTTCTTGTAGTCTGTAGAGGCCAGGGCAGAGACTGAAGTAGTCTGTAGAGGCCAGGGCAGAGACTGAAGTAAAATAATAATTATGACAAATTACCTATTAAGTGGTCAGATTTTTTTCTAACAATTTATTCTTTTAAGCTTATGGACTATACCACTACCAAAGATTAAGCTGGAGATGCATCCAGAAGCATGCATTACTTGACAAAGCAGCATAGGTCTAGTTTTTAGATTAATACTCTTAAAACAATATTAAGTTATAGTAAATAGTAAATTAGCGTCTAAATTAATGGATCAACACTGCAAAAACCTCAGTTTGGTTAAATTTTTGTATTTAAATTCAGACAAGTTCATAATTGTTCTGTTTTGGATTTATAAGTGATATATGTTTTCTCCTTGTGACTTATACAGAACATATTGTATATAGTTACACGTCTCTCTAACTTGTTTACGTCTATTTTGCCTCCATTGGAAACACAGTTGTTTACTCAGATACTGTTAATACACAGCAGCTCTCAGACTAATGTAATTCTGTAGTTGCTTGGCAATAAGATCTGTTCCATAAATAAACGAACAATGGAACAACGTACAGTAGTTGGAAAAGTACCTGATGTTCATGAAGAAGATCTTAAACAGAATCAACTTCATAGAAAAATATGCTGTTACAATATAATACTCTACTAGTGTTCATAGTAGCTTGATGATGTCACTGAGTAAATGACATATAGACGTACTGCTGGGACCGGTGGCCTTCTAAAATAGCTGTCAAATGACTGAATAAAAATATAGCCCGTGTGTTTCTAATTGACAATTAGAAAACTGTATATGGTAAATCTTTTGCAATTTACATCCAGTTCCTTTATTCAAATCTAGGATACATTTTGACAAATAACTTACACTGTAGATAGTGGTGGAGTAAAGTGAGTGCTAAACCATGTAATATAGTAGTATTTCTGCTCTCCTTTTAGCTGCTGGACTTATAATAATAATATAGTAATATCACATAATAAAGGGTCATGTGATGTCACATTGGTTAGCATCATGGCTTCAAAAGGTTGTGGTGTTAAGCCTGAGGATAGTCCCCCGTTTAAAGAAAAGTGTATATACCGTACAGAGTGGCTCTAAATTATCTATAGGTAATGGGTGTGAATAGCACTAATTTACTCCCTGCCGGTGCCTGTCTTTAAGTGTTAGCCCTGCAATTATCTGGCAATTGTCCAGGGTAACCTGCCTAGATAGACATAAATCCCCTTTGACCTTTAAAACAATCATTAATAAATAAAATCACATTAATATTTAATTTAATGTTAATACAAATACAGTAATATTGAAATGCAGTGCCTACAGCATCACACTGGACACATTTAAAATGGATACTACCCCAAATCCTAGAACATTTATCTCCCAGCCCCCACCAATAATTCCTCACAACAACATAGCAACCTGCCCGCAATTGCTATCACCTCGTTGAAAATAATGTGAGTGTAATGACCATAATAATGTATTTTTGTTACTTCATAATTTTCTTCTTTTCAATCTCTACTAACCAAGTAACCTCCAGGAAGATCACCATTCCTAATAGGGGACCATAAGTATGGACACAAATTTAAGAAAGCAAAGTTGTAAGTGTCTATATCATGCATGTAGGGGCTGGAAATTCTCATCCTATAAGATTCCTGATAAGAAAGACCAGATTGGTCAGCCAAAGTCATGTATGTGTAATGAAAATGTATAATTTATCTAAATTTCTTAGTATGATATATGTACAATTACACGATACTTACAACAAGCAGCTATTGTTCAGAAATAAAATAACCTGTTTTATGTGCCAGTTTATGCCTTGCCTTTCTATGCAACAGCAAACACCACTTGTAGTTTCTGATGTATGCTTCCCATACAAGGACGCTATAGACAAAAGCCACTTTGAAATGTGTATACAAAGATGGGGGGCTACATTCATCTGCATAATACAAATAAGCTTGGCAAACAGTAGATACTTGGTTTGTTTAATTGGTATTGCTTAACAAGGTTCTATTATAAGTGCTTTGTTTGTCCCTGTAAAAAAATACTTTAAAAATGTTGGAAATTCAAGATTCATCGGTCCTTGGTTTTGTCAATGAATGGGAGAGTGAAAGGTTATCACAGTATGTGAATGTCCTTATTTAAAAGTACATGTAATTTCATCTTGACTAAAATTGATATGGTCCAATTTCCACTATAACTACTGTGTATCGTGTGTATGGCTTCCTTGTCTAGATAAATGGTCATTCTGCAATTCAGTTATTACATTTTCAGTAATATGCTTTGCTTTCAGGTAAATTGTAGCCTATTTAAATTTACATGTCTGTACATATGGTTTTGTCTATTTTGTGCTTGGTATAAACTATTACTACTAATGGCGTTTGTCCTGTGTGCACCCTATCTCCTATGTTGCTGGAATAGGCAGAAAAAGATGAATGAATGAATTACAAAAAGTTGAAAAAAATCAACTAGAAAATGAAAGAAAAAGTCCTGAAAATACACACATATATATATATATATATATATATATATATATATTTGTAAGGTTAACTTGTCAAATTTTAGAGTGTACATATCAAGTCTTCCCCAAGCCCAGTGCTGTTTGTAAGTGGGTGATAATTAATGCATTCCCTCCTTTTGTCTGTTTAATGGAAGAGCTCTCCTTATTAAATTGTCACTCACAGATCGGAGCGCTTGTGAAAAAGATGGGTCATTATAACCGGGTGTGAAAGAAGAAGACGGAGGTTGTGAAAAGGGTGAACGCAGAAAATAAAGGTGCAAAAAGAACAGAACAATTAGTGGCGCCATTTAAAAATCTTCCCCCTTTGGCAGACGATGTTTGAAATAAAACAATGTAACAGCAGGAGGCTGTAAGGGGAATTAGCCTGACAATACATGAACTGACACACACATTGCTCCTCTTCATCACCTGTGGAAATGAAGAGGCTCGGTCGTGCGCATTAATTATTATTATTCAAACACAATTATGGAAAATACATTGGAGCTTGCCATAGGGTAGTGAAGTGAAGTAAAGGTGATTGAGCTTTGGTTTTAAGAGGTTGTGTGTCGTACTAAATTAATGTTTTTTTTAAACTAAAATGAAATAATCAAATGTATTTTTGTTTAATTCACACACATTTTATTAATCCAGTATGCCGAGGCACTAACCTTCTCAGGAGCTAAAAAAAAAATACTGAATACTAAAATGTTTTTTGTTTGTAGCTGGTGGAGAAAGTGAGATTTAGATCACATGGACAAAAAGATCAAAGCTGGGAATGCAATTTAAGTTACTCTGTTAGTAGAGCCAACAAGAGATTGGATTTAGATTTAGAATACTCCAGTTAAGACTACAGTGCCTGGGTGATTTAAGTTTGTAAATTTGATTTTGGGGTGTTAAAAATGAATGAACTGTTGAAAAAGAGGTTGGTGGGGAAATTGGCACTGTCTTTCTGAGTTGTTTGTTAACAAAACAAATGTCATTACATCATTAACTAGTTTGACTAATTGTTGACTTAAGTTATGTGCTTGTATTATATTGGCAAAAAGCAGCCACAGTGTGTAGGATTTGTATACAAAGGCTTTGGTCTACTCCCTTCCACATAACTTGCGGCCAAAAAGTAAAATGTACTGTGCCAATGCGTATTCGCTTTATTATGAATCTTGGCCTGTTCTTTTGTTTAAAAATTGAAATTTTGAACTACTAAGGATGTTGCTTATTTTGCATGGATTGTAAGCTGTATCAGTGGAAGTTAGCCCAGTTAGCCTCAAGAATACTTCGAGTAGAGAACTGGCAGTAAATACTGGGTTTTGCATACTTCTTTTCTCTCATTTTTATTTTAAGCTATCATCAGTAGTGTTATTTATGTTGGGTGTATTATTTAATCATGTTATACGGACAAATAAAAAAAGTAGTTATCATGACTCAAAAGTTGTCTCAGCTGAACGAGAAAACAGATGAATTTGATAAGACAAGATCAAGACTTTAAAAAACATGTCATGACCATGTCCCATCTAAAGTACTACAGCACTATTTGAACTTTTCTGTTTCCTATTGTCTGTAAGTGTAGACTCAGCAGTGTGCTCTCTGAGATATGGCTGATTTTTGCAGATTTATTGACAAGATCCTGGAGTGATGTAGAGGTGCGGACAGTCGGGGGTCGATCACATGGAAATAACCACGGTAACTCAGACTTTTATCTCCACTTTTCTTCTCCATCTGCAGAGTTTTCTGGTTTATAGCTTTGGACGACCTTAAAACAAGGCACTGGATGAAATACAAAGGATTTAATGAAGCAGTTTTTCCCTCTCTTCTCTCTAACACACACATGCACGTCGCTTCTATTTACAACTGCATGCTTTTAGGGTCCCCTTCGCACTCTGCTGTTTTATGGCACTGTAATAAACCAGACTAAAGACAAATGGTAGTTGAAGAATAGCTGCTGAAAAAAGGGGTGTTTAGTAGTCATTTAGTCATTCAGACCGTCAGTTTGCCAGTCAATATGGCGGCCATATTGTCCGATAAGGCACTTTTCAAAAAGGTGTCCAAGCTGTCAGTGTACTTCTCCGCTCATAAATTAGTCAGAGGTCGACACTTAGATGGACACACTTAAACAAATGTCCAAAAGTTAATCATTACCTCAGCCAAGAAGATTTTTTGTAGTTTTTTTTTTTTTTTTTTTCATTTGAACTAAAATTGATATGGTCCAATTTACACCCTATGGTTTCCTTGTCTATATAGCAGGGCAATATGCAAGTGAATCATTAAATTTTCAGTCAAATGCTATCATGTAAACCAGGACGCCAGGTTGTTATTGTAAATTAGAATTTGTTCTAAATAGCTTACCTGGTTAAATTAAGATTAAATAAAAAATAAATAAGTAAATTGTTGCCTATTTTGTGAAAAAGCAAAAATACAGAATCCTATTTAGTAAATGGGGAAGAAGATGCAAAACTATGTGGAGGAAAGACCATTGCTGTTTATATATAGATGGGACCTCCGATATGTCTCCAATAGGCTACATCAACCATTCTATATGATACTAGCCCAAAGGTAATGGCTTAAGACTATTTATGCAGTAAAAAACATATTTTTTCCCTGTGCATTTATTCTACAGATTGATCACAAATCACAACCAGCGGCTATTTTTCAAATCACACTCACGTAGCACCTCTCTTGATGAATATGGTCCTCAGAGTTGCATTATTTTCCACTGGTAACTAGTAATTTACTATATTCTTCTTCTATATTCTTACATATTTTTTCCCCTAGAAACATTTCTCTTCCAATTTATGGCCCGGCCGAGGCGTTCCCTACTTCATAAAAGACACCCTCCCATTGTCTCCGTTCCCAGCTGCAGACCTCTGTCCTGTTAAAACAATGGTGTTAACCCGACTCCTCTTAAACACAGTTGGTCTTTCAGTGTGACCCCCACTCCATCAAGGCTAATGGGTTGTGACTTCAGCACATACACACATTACACCAGTAAGAAAACACTAAAACTGAGCCTATCTATCTGTCCCAACAATCTCGGAGACCCTTAAGTGAGCGCTGGCCTGGTCAGAGCAATGCACCACACCCACAACTTAAATAAAGACCCAGATATCTAACCTTATCTCCATTATTTACCAAACCAACCTGTGTTTTATCAGAAAAATCTGTTCACCGAAAGTTACTGTAGAAGTGTAGAAACAAAAATAGGTAAGGTACAGAAAATATAGCCAATTTTTCAAAGAATGTCTATAGCCTGTGTGGAGTCAAGTTTTAATTGTAGGGTGGATAACAAATTAATGTAAAGCTAAGTACTCAACAAAAGTCAAATGACACAAGTTTTTATCCCATGCAAACAGAACAATTTGCACTAACAGACTTGTTCAACACAATCCATACATTTGTTACACTGTTACATGACCCTTGTTTAACATCACTTAACAATGTTGTATCTTTATGATCCTCATAATTATTAAGCTAGTGTTTTTTATTTTGTAGCATCTCAACAAAAATCATTAAATATAGTCATTTTCACACTAATGTTAATGTTAAACTATTATCCAGCCACTGTTAATGAAGTCACATGAGAAACACTGTAATAAGGTTTTATTTCACAATTCAGATAATAAGCATCTTATACTAATGACTTCTGCGGCACACATTTTTATTAACATATTTTTATGTGTGTTTTTATTGTTTGATGCCTACAGCTTGACAGATATGTTTACAATCATTATGCGCTTGACCCATTTGCTCTTGATGGATTAATTATAAGTCATGATTGCTGATGCCCATTTTTGGGTCAAACAAAGGTGACCCAGCCAACCGGATGTTGCACTCCCATGGTTTAAGTCTATAGCACGTGTGTTTTATAAAGCACCCAGTCAAGCAAGTCTAATAGTATTGTCCGATCATAGCCGTGAACGTGTCGGTTTCCGTGTCAGCAGCCCGCTCTGGGTCACATGACCACATTACACACACTCTGTTTTGATGTGTGTGTGTGTTGTGTGTATGTGTCTGTTGTGTGTCTGTTAACACACTGTAGTCTGTGAAAAGAAACAGCTGCTGACCTATCTTCACCACCTCACCATCTCAGACACTGTCCATCAAAAAAAGCTCTTCAATCAATTAGTGTGGTCTAATATAATCTGTCTATGGCTGTGAAGAAGGGGGCAGTGGATGCATGCAGTCTGCCTTTTTATTCAACCAGATGGAGAAAATCAAATTTACAATTATTGTACTATTTTGATAACTTTTTAGGTAAAACGTGAATCCATGCAGTTCTGTGACAAGATTTTTAATTGGATAGCACTTTTTCATCTCAATACTAAAACTGTAGTATTGTAGTATTGGTGTGTTTATAAACATGTGATGATGTTGTTTATTACCACTCTATTACCATATTATTACTGTAGGAATGGTGCAACCAAATTGTGCTAGTATACTGTATTCTGTTTCTGATTGATTATCTACTGAAATATTTTGTATGTTCAGAGATCTATTACAAAAACAAACCTACAGTATACACTAACATTTTGCCAATCACTTTGAAAATTGGAAACTTTGATTGAAAAACACAGTTACTTTCTTAACTTCATTTTAATACAATCAGAAGAACAATGTCATTGACAGAATACAACTGGCTTGCCCAAATTGCTTTATTCATTAGACCAAAGACTAACCATTTCACTTTGAAAATATTAAGATGTTGCTGCGTGATTGGTGATTGAAGGCCAAAAAACATTACAGCAGCATCTCTCAAAACCAAACCTTGTCATATTAGGTTTTGGTAAATGAGAATGGATTATGAGATAGTGGCTCCCTCTCTCACACACTACCCCACACCTGAGTCCAGCACCAGGTTATTTCTCCATGGCAGATTATTATGGTAATCTGAAGACGCCAGGTGCTAAATCTACCAGCTGCAGGAAATAGGATTTGACTGGAAGCAATTGCATCTTTCCAACCTTCATCCATCTATCAAGCCATTCCCAGTCATTGCAGGGCCAGATACCACTCTTTCAACCACACTGTCTGCCATGTATTCATCTTATCTGGGTTTTACCATGACACTGTTATCAATACATCTATCAGGCTAAATGTCCAGCTAAGCCTATCGGTCCATTTCGCCGAGCCAAACAAAAAAAAAAAGGCTTTATATATATAATAACCCGCACTATCCTCCTGTTCTTTCAATCTGACCTCCTTTCACACACCTGCACTGTAAATTATGACAAGTTAACTTTACTTTAGTCAAACTTGCGAAACGATTGCCCAAAAGTATTTTTTTCTGCACTAATGGTTGAATACATGACAAAAAAGTGCAGTTAATTGCCATATTTTTTACAGTGTATAGTTGACCAGTTATTGTATTATCATCAGGTGAAATATTGTTTGTAAATTATTATTGACTATACTAAATACATTTACTTAGACAATTAATCCAATCTTTTGGGTAATATTAAACCCGAATTACAAGATTGTGTGAAAATGAGCCAATTTTTTTTTTTAATGATTCACATCTCTCACTCTCCTGAACCCCTCCTATTGTCTCACACATAAAGCACACACTGCCTTATACACATTCAGTTCCAGTTCATGATACTGGATGTATTGACCAATCAGAGCAGTCCTGTCATAGAAGCATGTGATTGGTTAAACGTTTGCATCCCTCACTCTAAAACAAAAAGCCTTTAAATAGTTTTTCACATCTCTGACTTAAGGTAGTGCAACTTTCATTATACAGATCAGTCAGTGCCAGCTTGTGAACATAGGAGTTTTCCCTCAGTGTAACTCCAATAATTATATCATGCCCAACTTCCCTTTAATCTTCTTGCTTCTCATTGCCTATAAATAGATAGATGCCAGAATACAGCTGTCGAAGCTCCCTAAATCATACAATCAAAGTGGTAATCCCCAAGTTTGTCATTTTTACGCTCTGGTGTGTCTGGGTGGAGTTGGTTTCAGTGTCTTCAATTACTGCTCAAACAAACCGACCACTTTGACATATATTTATTACACATACACTCTATAAGATTACTTCCTGTCTTGTCCCGAGAAGGATAACCACCGGAATATCCAATGGGCCTAGCGGGCACTGGCCCAGGGGCCCTTGCCATCCTGGGGCCCAGTCCGAACCGTCACTCCAGTACGCGCATTACACAGATCACGCAGCATAGCGCATCAAGTGCGAGAGGTGGCAACTCTGATCATTACTATTTCCGCAGCTTTAACAGAGAACATAAACCAAGAAATAACCTCTGCAGAGAAGTGAAGCTGAGAGACAAGACTTTATTCCACTTCTAAACTAGGCTATTAGGAGTGAAATCCGTACGCACCTTCTCTTTCTCTCTCGTGGAGAAGGGGGAGAGAAACACAAATGCACACAGACCAACCCCGGACACAGACAACAGTTCTGACACCACCAATGTTTTCTGGTGTTCTCGAGTTACACAATGCTGTTTATTTTATTTCAATCAACGTTACAAGTGCGTTACTCTACAACTGAAAAGTTTTATTTAGAG
>JAVQKG010008508.1:0-22083 GCA_036025885.1 Hypseleotris bucephala
ATCTTATTGGTCAGTTGCGGTCAGAGGCATTGGCTAATGTGATGTTTCAAGTTTGATTCAAATCGGGCAAAGTATGTGCAAGTTAGAGGCTGTCAAATGTACCTGACTTCCAAATTTCAATCCAAAATGGCGACTTCCTGTTTGTTGTTGCGGGGCCATAATAATATTTTATGTTCAGCACGATGTGGAGATCTATACGATCTGGCAACCAAGATGGCGGCGCGCAGTGGACCGCTGTCTTGAGAACAGGGTTAAATACAACATTTAACACTTATACAAAGAGAAGCACGCAAAATGAAGAAAAACAATAAGATAAAAGGGACGTGGACTAGGAACTGCAAGGTCTTAATTCAGCTGAATGGAAATACTCCAGAGCAAGCCAAAGTCATAACGGTAAGGGAGCTAAAAGACCTAGACAAATACAGATAATGTATTTTGAACAGAACAAATATTTTTTGGGTGGGGAGATGGACAAACTCGGATTATTACTTATTTTTTGAACTTATGGATCTGCTGGACTGACCTTTTTTTTTGTGGACAAGATGAAGATATATTTTTTTCAGATGGATTTACAGACTGCTTTATTTTTTACCTATGCTTTTTCTACTTTTCTTCAGACACTGGGATGGACATGTGACCATGGGTAGGGGTGGTTGTATGTGTGGGCGCGCATGTGTGTGTATGGGGTATGTGTGTGTGCATGCATGTGAGTGTGTACGTGTGTGTGTGCATGGGCGTATGACCATAGTACACTTACCCTGTGTTGTTTAATATTGACTACAATCAAAACAAATAATGTCGACACTTAGAGATACTGATTATGAACCATGTCAATTGCATTCTTATGGTGATCTTATTTACGGAATTAGGCAGGCAAAATAAGCTTAGCTTCAGCCAATGCCTTTTAGGATGTTACCCTGTTTTTGTAACTGTAAAAATGTTATTTATATATAGTTTTTGTGTGTGTGTGTCTGAATAAAAAAATGAAACTAAACTAAACTTACAAAACCCTGCAGTAGTTCCTGTCAACTTCATTAATGGAGCACATAAATCTGCATCTTATAAACAGTGCGCGTGACTCAACAGTTATTTAAAAATCTCGACAAAACTGGCGCAGTGATGGGCTAATTCTGCACATTTCACGAACAGTTTTCATGTTAATGCTGCCTCATTAGTCAACAGAACTCAAACTTATCTAATTGACTGTAAGTAACATGTTTAGCTGTTTAATGATCACGTGTAATTAGGCTCTAGCATGGAGCACTGTGTCTCATTTTGTGTTTACAACTCAAACCAGTGCTGGCCTGTTCAACTAGGACCATTCTTCAATAGACTTTCTGAAGTCCAAACAAACATGCCCTTAGTTGTGAACTCTTATGTAATGTCTATGAATAACTTTACTAATAAGAAGCCTCTTAAATCCAGCACATTTATCATGAAAACATTTAGTGGCCTACTTTGTGGCTGTCAAACCAACTGTGTGTCAACAAGCAGACTAATGGAGCCGCTGCGCTGTGGACTGATTAAGAAGCAGCGGGAGACACAGGTGGATTTATCAACACTGCATGAACTCTTTCACACTGTAGGCAGAAACATGATGTACATGCACTACAATACAAGGGCACTTTAGACGACACCATACTACCCAATAACTTTTGCCCTGTATCTTGATGAAAAGATTCCAGCTATGGCAAATTTTGATTACCATGTCAAAAGAAAAGGTGGCGTAGGTTGTGGTTTGAGTGTCTAGATATAAACAAAAAACTGTGGCATTTTATATGGGTAGCAAAGAATAAGGACTGGAAGTTCATCACAAACACTGATATTTTTAGAACACTACCGCTGTGGTTTAAAGTTTGGGAATTCTTCATCATTTGAATTTGAAAGTGTGTTCTAACTTTTGAGTTGTATCTTAATTTGATTGCATTTTCTGAGAACTTTCTTTGAAATTGATAATCACTAGCAGAGTTACTGTTAGTAAAATGTTCAAATAATATATCTCAAATTTATACTTTTAGTTTGCAATGACTTAAATAAGGTCAGTTTTGTAATAAGTCATTGGATAGGTTAACATCATTACAGGGAAAGGTGCTCCAGCTAACTTGTGCTTCTGTTGTGATAATGTGTTAAACTGTTGATCATTTAAAACGTGTCAAAATGGATGACCGGCACTATAGTTGCAGACTAACTGCAAAATGAAATGCTAAAAATCATTTCATTAAAATGAAAATATAAATATTTTCCATGTCCAGCTACAGCCAGCACAAAAAATAAGCTACCCCAACAGCTAAGAGTGTAACTTCTGTTCCAAACTGGTAGCCCTCCTGTTTCTAACCTCTCCACAATTACTCACTGTGATGTAAGTGCGCTGGAGTTTTCCCACTCGTCCCGGTTGCATCACGCGGACACTATGCATGGCTATAAGAGGGGTGCCATTAATCTGGGTGTCCCGCGAGTGCCTGTGTGTTGTTTGTGTGAGTAATGAGCTCTGTAGGTGCACACGGTGTTTAATTGGTGCGGCGTGACTCTATTAAAGGGATCTGCTGTAATTAAGGAACACTCTACAGCAAGAGCACATCCTCCTCCCAAATGTTTGGACGTAAAAGGCCCAGCACGAAAATGCCAGCTGACAAACTACAAAGTGAGGCAGAGTACAAAAACCTCTACTATTAGTACATGAATATTCAGCAGTTTTAGTGGAGTAAAATTGTGTCGCCACTGTGGCACTATTAAAACAAAAAAAATTAATATACCACCTCAGTTCAGCTATACAAGTCTGTCACAAACTCTGAGGCCTTAGAATAGAGGTGCATATGACTTTAAAATCCATGGCCTATTTCTCGTCTGTTTTATTTTGCATTATATCCTTCAGGGCTGTTTTATTCATGGACTTTATTAATAAAACACCACCTTATATGTCTGTTCTTCTAATTCTGCCTTCAGGGATCAGCGGGGCTCAATCACCAGGGGAAATGTTTCGAATATGTGAATGTGCAATGAATATTCGGTTTGTTTCAAGTTTTCAAAAGGAATAAAAAAACATATTAAAAAAGAAAAATAGATAGATATAGATTTACAGTATATACTATGCTTAACTTATTATTTCAATATGTAGTGAGTCAGAGCTGGAAAAAAACAGCATTCTATTTGAAATATCAATTTCATCTGCAGATGCACAACACTCTGAAACTTTACAGGGCCATGTTCTACACTGCCCTTTATTCCCTTGTGTGTCTTTCTGCTTCTCCCTCATTTGTGACTCATTTCGTCTTGTTGCTGAAGTCCTGCCTCTTGGATTTAAAGTGCTTTTGTGACAGAAAGAAAATGGAACCATTTGCAGCTTTTTTCCACCCCTGATGTCATCACAAAATGTAATAAACTGCTATTTCCAAGTGCCCATTTACAGTAATATGTAGAGAGCAGTGTCTCTATGGCTGAGGTATATCGCAGACTCAGCAATTACTCCGACAAGGATCCATTTTTTGCTTGGCGTCTTGAAGCATCAGCAGGTTAATGTGCGCACAACGGCAAGAGACTTGCAGTTAAGAAATCCATCTCATGAATTCTGTTTATACTTTGTCTAACAACGGAGAAATTCCACACAAGTTAAAAAGACTGAAGGGGAGAAGAAAATGACAGGCTGCGCTCCAAAAACTCTACAGTGGGTCTTGCTGACATGCTTTAGTTAAAGAAGTAGAGGATCATGGGAATTCCAGGCGTGATGAAAGAGAGCAGCCAACTCCAGAGTAAACAGGGCTAGACTGAAGCCGGCGGCTGCAGAGAGTTGAAGAATCATTAATGCATCAAAGGCTATCAGAAGAGTACAGTGTAAGAGAGATGGACCAGTGGACACCAGCCTGTCTCTGGAGCAGATAAAGGACTAAATAGTTGAAAGGATTAGATCAGATTAGTCTGTGGAGAGGACAGAGGAGCACTGATTACTACACATTCCACTGAACCATCACAACGTATTACAGCACCATGATACCATAATACGTATTACACCCCCTCCCGTTTCTTTACATTATCAAATCCCCAAATATTATTCAAAAACTCATCATGTACATATCAATTATCAGTCTCAGCTGAATATGTTCAGCATGTGTGTGTTTTAAGTGTTTAAATACTGCAAGGGTTTCATGCGACTAAAGTTCAGACAAAAAAGTTTTTTTGTTTTACAAACACTAGTCATAAAGACCAGAAATTTCCCAGGGACAGCCAAGCCACAGTCCAGCTCAGAGATGGGACAATAACAGATGAGACGTTATGGGGTGTGGTCCTGTTTTATTTATGCTGTCCTTCTTTCTCAGCGTCGGCATCTTGACCCTGGAGTCCTCGGTGAAATGCGGCAGTTGGACAGAGCACACTTTAATCTGTTTGGCCGCCTGTCCCATCAGTCTGTCGGCTCGGCCTGTCCGCTCCTGTGAGGTGCTCTGTGTAAAGTGTAATCACAGAGAGGTGCGGAGCTGGAGGATGGATGAGGACACAGACAAACGCAGAAGACAGAGCTGGCCCTGTCCCGAATCCTCTCCATCTTCAGTGAGTGTACTTCAGAGAGTAACAGATGAGATCACAGGCCTGAGAGCATCTATCCCATCGGCAGATCAATCAGACACACAGCGAGCAGCGCACTCACAACACATCAATTAGGACACAACTATGCCTCAAGTGACTGCCAGGCCAGACACTTTTACAAGACTCAACTGTTATTATTTTTTATTTTGATCGGCACAAAAAAAAGAACTAAACTTAAAAGTATAGCCTAAAACTGATCAGGTTGGATAAATTAGGTTGCAATGATAAAATACAGAAATCTATGGTAGTATTTTTCATGGGCCTTTTGAAGTACATGTGACTGGTACTGGACTTGTTAGTATTGTTACGGGATTAGTCAAATATTTAGAAATAGTGACAGTAAAAAGTGGTCTGATCATTAGTTCAGACAAGGGGTGGGCGAAATGGTAAAAATATAATATCATGATTGTATTAAGCCAAGATCACAATATCGAGTAAATTAAAACTAAAAAGTGTCTCCATCAAGCCCTTTAAACTACATGTTTCATTGCATTTCCGGTGTTCATCATAATAATCATTCCTCAACCACCACATTGCTGGTAAGGGGAAAAATCCCACCTTGCACAAACAACTAGCCCTAGCCACAAGCATCACAAGCCAATGAGCCAACCCCAATCCCAGCTAAAAAAGAGTGGCAAAGAATCAACATGACTTCTATACCAAATATGTGAAACTAGGTGAAGTCAAACCGACAGGAAAGCAAGCAGTCGATAGATGAAAGAGGTAGACATATAAAAGAAATACAGTATGGGAAAAATAACCACCCACCACTGACCTACACTTTTATTCCACCTGCGACATGTGTATGGATTTGTGTGAATGACCTCTGCCAGCTGCTTCTAGCCTCTCACAAATACCTTCAGAGAGCAATACACATATCATCTTCAGAAAAGGCCCAAGACAGACTCCGCTAGGACCAACAATAAAGTGTGTATGTGTTGTACAGCCGCACAAAGAGCCAACAGTACAGGTGTGTGTTGACAAACCCCACCTGTCTTCTCCTGTGAAGTCCTTGTGTGAGCGATTTAAGCAGGTATGCACAGACTGTACTGGGGCCCAGAGGGGTCAAAACAGGAATCTACAGAAGACTTTCTCTAGGAATGTGTGTATATGTCGAGCAAGATGGCGAGCACCTGTCCGACAAAGAAGGAGCGGTATGTGTTAGTATGTATCAAAGGTACATCTAAAGAAATGTCAGTCTGCAATCTGTGTAAGTAGCAGCCATCTTTCACTGGGCTCATTTAACACGGTATCCAAATGGAATAGGGAAGTAGATCACACACCAACACATTTAAAGAGCATTAGAAAGCACTTTATCATGTACTGCCTGCAATGCCCCTATACAATCTCTATTTGCTACCATTAAAAAACAACTAAATAGTAAGCTTTCCTGATTGCTTTGAAATACTTGCGCCAAAAGTGTGGGTGAAATGAAGGGAGTAGTCTTAATAATATTATTTTTTTTTTCAATATCAACAAATAATTTTATTAAAATCTACCTATTCCAATCTAAAGATAGATTTGTGGGAGAGATAATTAGCAAAAGCATGCTTGTTAAGAAAGGGGCTCCGAAAACACTACCAAATGACATAGAAATAATACAGAGAAAGGGTACATTGTTGTCCTGACTTGAGTACAAAAAAGAATAAATTAATTAAAAAAAGAAGCAAATGCGGATAAATATTGCCAATGTATTTATGCAGGGATTAATGAGGTAGAGATAATTGCAACACTGCATTGGCCTTTAGCTGAACTCAGAAGTAGAGAAAAAGTTCATTTGCTTTGCTGTAAGGTATTAGCATTCTGCAGTGACAACTTAGTTTCACTATATCAAAAACAAAAAAATGGGGAAAGTTAACCATGTTTTTGCAGTGAGTTGAGATATAGGTTGTATTTTAGACATACAAGTTGTCACATTCTCGTCTTTTACTGTTTTTCCTTCACAGCCTGTACATCTTGAGGTCAGAAGTCTACTGTGGAGCAAACCCTATTTCAAACACTGCTGACCTGTGGCCTGTGTCTGCTGATCTGATGTGTCCTCTGTGTCCACCTGCTTTTGGACAGCCCTTCTTAAAGGAGCTGATACGTTTCTTATCCTCTGCCTGTGAGTGTACTGCAGTCCCCAGTGTCTCCTCTCTCTCCCTCTCATGTCCTTGTGAGCATGTATTCCCTCTGTTGCTCCTCCTGCCTTTGCTCCTGACACTTGAAAGTCCAAACCTGTCCGGCATCACCACTACTCCTGCATTTTATCTGTGCACACAGCACAAATACTTCCACTGGCCTCAAAAAACTGTTGCTTTTCTGTCAAACTTTTTTTTTTTGCGTGGCATACAGCTCTATGGGGGATGCCACACTTCTTAACTGCACTTTCTTTACGAGGAGACAGGCTGTCCTTAGCAAAAGTTATTTATGCATACGTTTTTAAATCCTTATAACTTTGTGCTTCACTGCACAGTAAGTCTCTGTTAACCACTAGACCTAACAGACATCAAACAATGGTAGGTTAGCTTTGACATGTTTTATAGCTACTGTTTTTTAAGAATGAGTACAAAAAAGGTGGTTATAAGTTCATAGTGAGGTGAAGATTTACATTGTACATAAGTTGCAAGTTTCAAAATGCATGTAGTGTCTTTTAATCATGCCCATATGGCCTAAGATTGAGCACGTTGGTATATTCCCAATTTATAGATTAATTATATGCTCATGTGTCTAAACAAGCGACTACTTTAAAAGAGATAGGGACATGCTAAATACTTACTAAAATATTTACACATCCCTTAATAGCAACATGCAAGAAAAATGTTATTATTTTGATTTAGCAACAGTTTTATGTTGAAAGCTCTTTTACATTCATTCAGGCTTGACAAAAAAATAATGCCTTTACTGGCTGCATTTAATCTTTTTTGTCTATAAGCATCACCCCCTCAACTTTTAGGATAAACTACAGCAGCTTGGCACATTTCCATGTTGGTTAGTTTATTAAAGACTGTTTCTCACTGCACTCTCTAAACACTTCTGTACATGGATGCAAATCATTTTTCGAACATTTCATCTTATTTCCTCTTTGCCCTTGTTAACCTTTTAGAAAACATTACACATGCAAGAGCAATATCTTGATCAAATACAACTTGATCACACATCAGGGAAAATACACAGCATGCTCAGATGCGGCATTTTAATTCACTTAGTCGAGCAAACACATTCATTTAGCCCATGCAAATGAGAAAGTCATGAAAACAAGGAAAGCAATAGCAATTCAGCCATATTGCCTAATCAATCATACAAACTGTGTGTACTTGTGTGTGCCTGTGCGTTTGCTTGCAAAAGTTACCAGCGGACCCACACCTTCATATTGTCGACTATAAAGTTCTCAACAACACAGATGGCCCAAACAAAAACATGACAACTAGGCCCCAGCTCTCACTCATCTCAGCGTACTCAAGAGCCTTTGAGCACAAGATCAATCACTGTATGAGAGACAAGAGGATAAAAACAACAACAAAAATGAACACGCACAAATCTCCACAAACACCAATGTATAAATCTGTGTTAGTCGCTAATGGAGCAGTGTGGACAACTAAAGCAGCCACAGACACAACAGTGAGTCATGCTGATGGGGCTAACGCTGGTTTACTGTGGAGAGTGCTGGGAACAATGGCACCAACACACTCAAACTGAGGTCAGGTACTGTGGTGTTACCGTGGCAACACATCCAGGCAGTTCACAAGTTTTCATTTTTATGAGCTTAGACCTAGAGTATGCAGCTGCATACAAGGCTAACAAGGCTACATTTTGGTAGGATAATGTGTATCTATTTTGTATAGCCATATGAGCAATGAGCATCAGTTATATAATATTTCACATTGACAAATATTCATCCCTTTTATGGAAGGATACAGAAAGTGTGATGATTTTTATGGGGGGTTTACATACATTGAACTATTTTTGAATGTTGTGTATTTGATATTAAGTGATCTTTGTGACCACTCAAGGTCACAGCACAAAATGAGTTGAAAAGGCATAAAAATAAAACAGGAAAAGGTGCATAAAGACAAAGTTATTGTATATCTGGTGAAGCACTTCAGGAGCAACACAAGAAGTTACCATTGGCATGTTTTAAGGTTAAGAGAAAATGAAAGAAAAAGCACAGTGACATTATGTAGCCAAGAAGTGACTGAAAGCACTATGATTTATGGGAAGTATTGACTCAAGGAGCCAGATAAGGGAAAATGGATTTGCACAATTTCCTGGTCTAAGCTTTTTACCGTTATTACACCAAGTTATGACAGAATTGCTTATTGATGTTTAAAAACAGCACCAGCTTTTTTTAAAAGTCACAGTTTCCCGTAAACAGCCCCTTCTGTGCGCCCCGGCTCTAAAGAAAAAGGCTCCGTAAGTGCAGACTCGGGCTTCCACCTCATCATCTCTGCTGTAAGTTGCGAAATGAAAAAGCAAGAGAGGCCTTCAGAGGTGGAGGACTCATGTAATATGCATAGCCGCTAGTACTTTGTGAGTGTGTTTGTGCGACGTTTGTGTGAGCTTGTGTGTGCGAGTTTTTGCCAGAGCTTTTCATGGCAGGATGACGGAGGAGAGAGTGGGAGACAGGGGAGGAATAAGAAGCAGCCGTACACATTTGGGCCTCTTCGTAGAGTGACAGGGAGTGGAGAAGGACACACAGACCAGTCCAGCAGAACAAATATGACGGACTTACACAAAAAACATAAAGTGGCACAATTCCCCCACCTCTCATTCCAATCTCCGTTCAAATTTCCCTGCTTGTGTCCCTCGGCCCCTCTGTCAACATGTCATTTGTTGCTCTGTGGTGTGACAGGACTTGGGGAAGCAGAACTGTACTACAATAATGTCACTATGTACAACATGATCAGCCATGCACAAATTATGTGCAAGTTTAACTTTTATTAAAGTAACTTTCAAAGTGGAAAACAAACACTGATGACATACAGTATATAATATAATTTAATTGTAAAATTGACAAAATAGTCTGAAAAATGCCCCTTCCCAAAGCAATTGCCTTTATCAATCTCTGGTGCTAACCAGTTGTAGAATGGCTGCGAAAGAAAACTAAAGAAAATATCTGCAGAAGAAATGCTGTTTTCAAAGTGAATAAAGAGTTGGTCAAGTGCTGGTTTCTGAATTGTTAAATAATACCTTTACGTCTGGAGACTGAATGGTCATCCCCCAAAAGCTGTTAGTAAGAAAATTAAGGACAGACTGAATAGTAGCTAACAAGTAAAACAGCTCTTAAAATGTTTAGCGAAATGCTAACACTAACTAAATGTAAATGAAAGCTAAACGCTAACTCAAGCTAATTGCAAACTAAAACACTGTTCTTGATCATTGGGCATAGTTTTATCAACCAGAGAGAGAGCCAAAGAGGGAGCGAAAGAATTACATGAGGTTGTTTAATAGAAAAATTCAAAATGGGGAAAAATCTTGGCATATAAGAGAAAAAAATATCAAAGTGTACAAAGCATTAAAGATAGGAGAAGAGAAGGCTCTGATACCACTGATTCAAAGCTTATAGAAGTGCACTCCACTAAATTAAACTTAGATGAATTGGCTGACACTAAAGTTCTGTCTTAATTACCGTCCGGATCTAATTGGCCGCATGTCCAATCACAACATTTTTCTTTTTAAGTCTGTAATGTTTCAGAGAGAGAAGCCAAGCTCATAATTAAACATCAGATTTGACCAATGAGTGGAGCACAAACACAATTCATAAGGTTTAATTTACCCATTGATACATGTCTCAAACAAGCTGCGTGTTTGTAGACGCTTTGTCATGCTGCAGATGTGAAGTGATTTCCATGTAAATATTAATGATTTTGGTGTAAATCCTCTCTTGCCCGGTTTAATTAATGAGATTTGCTGAACAGATCTTCGCATGTGGGAGGAGGTAAACGTGACCAATTGCATTACTGCTGCTAATGATGACATGCTCTTACTATACACTGCACACCTTTGGCTTAACGTATGGGACACATGTATGATTAATGCTCATTGGCAGGCTGCAGTGAGTCACAGGTGAAGAGGTTACAGAGTCAGCAAGACGCATTGAATTAAATGGGTCACTCGGGTTCAGCACAATACTCATACCGTGCAGAACTAAATAGGTCAACTGTCAACAGCTATTAGAACAAAGTTGCTTAGATATAGTTAGAACACAAAGGGAGATAGTAGCCTTTGGTAATTAATTAAAAGTTCATTTCAGGTTAGGCTGCTACAATTATAATGGTTTCTAGTAGTTAGTAGCTGCTAGTATGTGAATTGTAAATAACCTGGTATTATTTCTTGTGCTAGCCACATGCATCGACCATAGGTAAAGCAGACAACAGCAACAGTAAACTGACAGTACATTGTGGGCACAACACTCAAATTATATTAGACAAGAGTCAATGTGATACAACAATTAATACAACCACTTTTGGTGTTTCCCCAAAGCTTTGAACGACATTCACCACATGCCACTTAATAAGCAATGTTACAATGTTTACAGTAAGGAAGAAATACCCATTGTGTTTTTTTATTGATTTTCGTTATTGACCACCTTATTCTCATTTAACACCACCTCAACCATCATCTACCTTTCACATGTATTCAGCCAGACTACAGGAGGCTGTCAATCACCTTAACAGGTCACCCATGTAAACATCGGCCATTTTAACCCCCTTGACCAATCGACCAATATTTGTTTTCGCTGGTGCGGTGAGTGCGGCTCGGAAAACTAAACTAAAAGACAAACACAGACACTCGCTGCAGAAGAGGAGAGGCCAAATCGATACTTGTGTCTCTGATTGCGATGGTAGTACAAGTTCTCCTCTGCCTCTCAAAAGCCCACTTCTGAAGGTGTGAGAGTGCCTCCAGCCTCAACTCCATGATGAAACAGAATGAAATATCAGTGCAGTGATCGACAGAAAACAAGCAAAAAGAGCTCCTAGGTTGTGATAGTGATAAAGACATACTTGTGGGGAATACGCGGTCAGAGGAGAGAAAAGCAGATTCGCAACAAAAATCCACAGATACAGATATTAAGAGCATACTAAATGAGGAAGAGGCAGCCTGCAGCGTGAGCACAAAGCTTCAAACCAGAAATGAAAGACTTAAAAAAAAAAAAAAAACTGGCAAAAAATCTTTCAGCTTGGCCACAACTTGTATTCATCATCACAGGGATTCTTTGGGAAAATGCGGATAGCAGCGTCTACATTTAGCGCCTGAAGGACGTTGGAGGGAATTCAAAACTGATAATCAAAATAATGTTTCAGTGGTGTTTGTGTAAGAGAAAGCTGATTAGAGAAGTAACTAGATGTTTTTAGTCAAGAGCTTATACTTAGATAAATACTTGGTGACTGCATTTTTGTGCAGATACATGGTGGAGAATGAGAATCTTTTGCAACATAAATTTTGATAATCATTAATTTAAAGCCAGTTTTGGACAGCAGAGGTTCAGAAGTAGAGCAATATAATCTGAAGATTGGTGGTTCGAATCTAACTCAAAACTGAATGCTGCCATTGTGTTCTTAGGCAAGACACTTAACCACGTTGCCTATTAATGTGTTTGTGTGATTGGTGTTTGGTGGTGGTAAGACAGGCAGTTGGCACAGAATGACTGCCACGTCTCTGTCAGTCTGCCCAGAGGTAGCAGTGGGTAGAGAAGTAGTTTCCCACCACCAATGAGACTGTGGATTGAATTAATCATACTACAGCATCTTTATTAGTAGTTTTATTTCAGTTTTAATCCAGATCTTTAGAATGCTATGGATTATTGTGTTTTTTTTTGTAGTAGTAGTTTTAAATAATTTGAACTTGAATACTTTTTATTTTATTAATATTTTTGACAAACAGTACATTTACTTGAGCACTGGAATACCTCCTCCACCTCCTCCACCATACTAGTAAAAATAATCTAAACTACATGTCACACCATCTGCTCGGCTACATCAAAGTCTTATTTACAAGTCAAAGCTAATAGCATTAATCAAAGTGGTGCGGGGATAGTGGTGTGTGTTGTGAGTTTGATTGGCAGCTGGCACAAGTAGCACAGTGACAGTGGAGGTACACAGCAGGTGCTCCCATCAAAGAGACTTCTTACTTCCAGAGCCACGCTTCCGAGGACATCTGCATAGAGTCGCTTAGCCCAAGCGAACGCTGACACAGCAGGCCCGGCTTCCTCGGAATCAGCACAATGAAGCTAAAGTCAGTGCATAACAGAAGACTACATTTCATCCCTCTACAAGTCAGGGTCCAACTTAAAAACACAGAGGAACTTTCTAATGGTGGGGCAGATAAGAAGTCCCATAAACTTTGCAAAAAAAAAAAAAACGCTTCAAAAAGAATAATTCAAAAAGCAGGGTTATGTGGAGTTTATCTGCCAATTAAAGACCTTTTGGTGCATTCAAAAGTTTCTGACATATACTCGCCCGGTCCATGGGTTTGCTGTGCAGAGCAGAATCTGTCAGAGTGAAAAATGTTCGATCCAAAAATATCCTCAGGCTCAAAGCAGGGCTGTGAAGTCTGAATGTGTCAATCGCTTTAGTGTTGTCGAGAGTTGACAAGATGGACACACTTTCAATTATAATGATGCAGCAGGCAGTGGGTTATAAGCTGAACCAAGCAGTGGAGTAGAGATATTACACTATGAGGCATCTTAGGAAGTTATTCAGTAAGAAGTAATATGAGTTCAGCTTTTGGCATCTCAAATACGGTCAGACTAGTAAAATATAAGAAACAATACTAAAACTGACTGCTCTTTATTAAACATTTGAAGAATATCATTTTAATTAAATGTTTCAAGCCTTTAGACTGTTTGAGTTGAATTAGTTTGATGGTTTGCCAGAGGTTCTTCCCCATATTCCACACTATTACTTTACAACTGCATGGTGGCCTAAACATTATGAATAATATAAATAACAAAAGCACTTATTTCAGGAATTTTTAGTACATTATTTCAAATTATTCCACATTAAATTACTCATCTTTTTGTTTTTGGCTCCAAGTACTAATGTTTCACTCAACACAAGATGTTGCTCTGAAAGTTTTGGAAAACAAGCTTGCCTGAAACCGCCTGTTGACGCGAAGAGTGGCCCAATCTGTTACTAGTTACATGTTTGTCATATTTTCAAAGCCATCGCCAAACAGTGTTGCCTAATTCAGTGTAGTCAGATTTAGCTGTGGTTTAGAACTTACTGCATTGTGTCATTTCTGGTTTCTTCTCAGAAAAAAAACAATGTATCGCAGCACAAAGGGAGGGAAAAATGTCCAGTGTACAGGTAAGAAAAAATAACTTCAGCTTCATATTTCTTTCAAGAAAAGAAAAACACAGCTCCAGGCATATTCCTTTCAAGTGCTCAACCCCACAAACTCCCATCGCTCCATTTGAACACCAAAACACTTTTTTCAACTTTGAGTATATAGTGCTGACTGGCGGTCATATCAATAAAGGGGAAAAAACAACAGGCAATCAATGTGGCGGATAAAATGTTCAAGGCTTTCTTTTCTTTTTGTAAGCATATAATGTAAATGATCTCCATATGTTAATAGGACCATAAACTTGCAGGCAAACAGCTGAGATGAAATGAGGAAGTGTGGCGGGGGCTTGTACATGCAGCCGAGTGTGACATGTACTGACTCAATGACTAATGATACCAATGATAAAGTTGCTTGTATAGTATTTAGATAATCCTCTAAATCCTTCCCTAGTATCAAAATGGCTGCTGCACTGTCAGAGAAAACAGACACAAAATTCCTATGTTTTCACAATAGAACAATTTAATCCTGTTTTTTGTTTTTGTCCTCATAGCAGTGGGTTTTTTTGTATTGTTACCTATCTACAAGTTTAGTTCTTGCTATATCTGATTTAGGCTTATTTTAGTCCAATAAAAATGTAAACCAAATACTTTCTGGAGATGTACCTGTTGAGAAATGTTTGATAACCAACACTGCAAAGACCATTTACACACTAATGAATATTAATGAAAAAAAAACTAAATTAAAATTTGATGGCTGCAACAAATTATAAATTACTTTCAATGGGGCAAGAAAAACATTTTGTGGATCTCTGCATTCTGCTTTTATTTACATTTCAAAAATTATAATTGAGTGAATCGTGACCACTAAGAAGCAGCTTTAAATATGTATGATGTGAGAAAAAGCTACCTGCCTCAGCGCACACAGACTCTGGCTCGTCCCTCTTGTTCAGTGTAAAACATTGATGGCGAAGAGCTTGTGGGCACGGGCTGCAGACCGCTGCATGTAGCCACCAGGATAGGCAAGTTCATCTAATTCTAGACTTCACCCATGGGACTCAGACAGGTTCAAAGAAGGAAAAAACGCCGGTGCAAAATAAACTTTGCCTGGAATGACTCATCTGCTGTTGATGTGATTTTTTAGAATGGATAACATGAAAGGGATGTCAACAAAGAGCAAAGGTTGTGGATAATGTGTTTGCGAAATGCAAATCTTAAGCAAACCAAACAACAATGGTTCACTATTGTTATATGTTTGTATATATAATTTGTTTAACATACGATAGTGCAAAGTGTGTCCACTGAGGGCAGTTGTACAACAAGGAACAATATAAAAATGTGAAATATTAATTTCTATATATAAATACGGCAGCCTACAATATTGATACAGTATCACCAAAAAAGATAAATACATGCTTCCTAATACGGTAGCCAATAAGTGTATATTGAACCAGTCAAGTTAATTTCTCATCCCACCCTAACCAAACACAATACAGACCTTATGCTCAACACAAAGAAGTCCATTGTTCTAACATTGTACTTGTTACTATTTACCATTCCATTTAAAGCCACACATTTTGTGAAAACAAACAGAGCAGCTCTCCTCGGGGCTTTGTGGTCGCTCTGAAACCTCCATCTATCGAGACAAGAGTCGACCTGGAAGCACACAAAAGCCAGGCCTATCACTCCACACTGCTATTACAGTGACACAGATTTATCTCTCTTCTGCACAAGAGCTATTCACAGACACTTCTAATCCTACCAAAAACACTGATCTGATTTTGGAAATGGTTCTGAGTCTGTAACCAACAAGGTGCACTTAAAACCACACCAAAGGGAATAATTCAAACTAATAATGCTGTTTTTTGCATTTTGGTTGTTTTTTCCACTTTTCGGAGCTCTTGATATTCTCTAAAAGCATCAAATAAAATGATTAATGTTTTTTTAACAAAACACAGACAGACTCCAGGGTGGCTTTGTCATTCTTACAGGATACACTAAGATACATATGGGAAGAGAAACAAGCTTCATTCACCCCACAGATATTTCACACTGACTCTTAAGCTGTCTAATTAAGGTTAAAAAAGTTGCATAATTCTGCTAGATTCTGCTTAAAAAGACTTTTGGTAATAAAGATTTTGCCTGTGTTTAGTCTGTTAATTATGTTTAGTAAATCTCACATTAGGGATCTACTCAGTGTGTGCGAAGGATAAGGCTGAGAGGTGAAAACAGTTATGTGAATGTGCTCATGTAACAAACCAAGTATAAAAGGATTCATAGAGGACGGTCATTAAGTGCTTTAGTTTTTTCACTTATATTAAAGCTCTATTAGTAATACAACCTTTGACCAAACACTTCTTCTCTTTTACTTTCTTATCACTTGTGTCATTACAAGATTAAGGTCTTTATAAAAAAGCCTCTGTAAAGATTCTGAGTAAAAAATCATCAACATCTCAGACAAAGGGGCGGCAACCAGAGAAGTGCATACTGCCATCGTGTACCAGGGCAAGACACTTAACCCTCATTGTCTATGTTTAAATGTGGTTGTGTGATTGGTATTTGGGGGTCGGAGGGACTGTTGGCACACAATGACAGCCATGTCGTTGTCAGGGTGCCCCTGGGCAGCCGTGGCTAAAAAGGTAGTTTACCACCAGTGTGTAACTGGTGGAGTGAATGAATAATGGATTTAATTGTAAAGCGCTTTGGGTATATTGAAAGGTGCTATATAAGTGTAAGCCATTATTCTTTTTATTATTATTATTATTAGAACATCCCAGTTTCTTCTTTTTTTACTTTAAGGAGCCTTTGTAAAGTACTGGAAGAGCTTGTTAAATAGTTTCGACGGCCATAAGCTATAAGCTACACATGGATTGTGTACTCTCATATGACAACACAACAACATGTCCCATTGGTGCGGGCTGCCATTAAAATGGTCGGATGCACCAGGCAGGACTGTGAAGGCCGGTACTCAGCGGACACATGAGCTGTGGTGTGTTACGACTTTTTAAAAGCCCGAATGCTGACCGTTTCAGCACTTGTTTACGAGATCCCCCTGCACATGTGCGAATAACAAGTCGCATGTAGCCCTGAACCAATAACCTGTGTTAAGGAGCATTAATTGTCTTTTTATTGCAGCCTCTAAATTTCTCCCGTCGTCAGTTTGCCCGCTCTGAGTGTTGTTGCCATAGCAGCAGCTGTCCTCCAGTTCAGTCTTTTGTTTTTCTTTTTTTTTTTTGAGTGATGGGTAACAAAGTCAGCTCTTCTGTGTAATTTTTAGTAATACGCACGGCTATCAGTCAAAGTCAGATTTCAAACTGCTACATATGGAAAGAATTAGATGTTGAATAAATTAGGGCTATGCATAATGTACAAAGGACTGATTTTGACTGTACAGCAGACTATTGTTTTAATTAGTTTTTTGTTTCCGTGTGCTTGTACCTGCTGCCATCTGCATGTATCCGGCCAGAGTGCAGATCCTCCGCTCACACCCTCCGCTGGGCAGGAAGATGGTGATGATGGCCAACAGGGAACTTACTGCCAGCAGTGCACAGCCTCCCGAACAGAGCACGGCGCTGGTCTGAAACAAAGAAGTTTATTTTAGCAGCAAATTCCCCCACTGTACAACAAAGACAGATTGCTGCAGATGTTCCTTCTGTCGGTTGCTACATCTTTAGCTTCTTAACAAAGATTTATCAGCCTAAGCACCATTTGAGAAGTCTCCCTGTTTCCAAAAGTTCGCGAGTGCAGATTGTATGATCTCACAGTCAATCCCGCTAACAGGTTAATGGCTCCCTCAGCTGGAAAACAGCACAGCACGACCAAGCAACAGGGTTCCGTCCAAAGTCATTACAACTACATTTAATTACACACTGGAACAAGGGCCGCAGTGGATGTAAGTTCACAAAAGTGACAGAGCCAGCAACACTAGAAACTACAATCACTCTAGGCATATGTCCAAGTCTTAGACAGGAGGTAATGTGATTGGGTCCGTTGGTGTGTGTGTGTGTTTGTTAGCAAGATTAAGCAAAAACTACTGCACAGATCTTAATTAAATTTTTAGGGAAGGTCAGGAATGACAAAAGGAAGAAGTGATTAGATATTGGGAGTGATAGGGATTACCGTTTGGACGTAGGAATTTTTTAAAAGAGATTTAATATCCCACTCTCAGCCCTGCTGCTGCTGTTGTCCATCCCTCTCCCACAAAGTTTGACACTGGCCCCCTGCTGAGTAGAGTACAAATATGTACACAACACAGCACTAGGAGAGAGCAGACATCCACCAAGGCAGCTCAATAAAGTAAGAAAAGTCACTTGTGAAGACTGAAGCTACACTACTGCTGCATTACTGACCTCTACCACATATTGTATGTGGTTAATACACATTGCCAGCTGTGAATGTTTAATGCAATTAAAACTTCCAATTAAGCCATGCATTATAAATATTTTGGGAAAATATCATAAAATTCTTTTGGGATGTCTATAAATGCATTTAAGTATTTTGTGATTAGCTGGTCTTATTAAAATGACTTCATTTGCCAGCATGTTGTCACCTACAGTATTCCTTACATGGTTCACAAATGTGTACTTAGATTTACTATTAAAATGTAAGTTGTTATGTACCGGTAATTAGAAATATTGTGCACTTATTCAAGACTTTAAAATCAGACTTTTGAAAACTCAAGACAGATTAGCATTTGTTAGCCCTATGGAATATGAAAAGTGTCTTTAAGGTGTCTTTTGATCTGCATATTCTGCTTTTTCAACCTGTCAGTCCTGAACAATGGCACTACGTAAAAAGACACAGGACCCACCGAGAAAGCATTAGTGATTAGCATGCCGGCGGGGGCGACCACAAAGAATCAGGGGAATTACAGCTCCTAAAACACGTGTCATTATGCATGTCCCTGATGTGAGTGACATGAATGGAGGCAGGATGAAAGGCCCAGCGATTTCCATGGCTGACACAAGATTAAATTTGCTTGTTCTGGGAGTTTGGCAGGAAGGGGTGCAGCAGCGTGCTAGTCAAGAGCTATGATGTTGGTGGCAGTGATGATGATGATGATGCCTTTGACCTGTGTGTTAGAGAATGGATGGGCTCTTCTTCATCAATGGGCTGCATTAATAGAAGTGATTCACATGTGGGTTACACATCATCTCTATGGGAACCACTGGCAGCTTGTGAGCTTGTGTAAAAGGGGCACATTGACCATTATTGCTCTTGAGATGTATAGCACATAATAATAAGTTCATTGAGAAAGCAGATTTTTATTTGTCTAATTTCCTACTCTTTTTGTGCAGATTAAATAAAGGATTTTCCAGCAGGGACCGCTTCAACACAGCCCAACTGTTTTTCTAATAAACCATAACAGAGACACAAGGTAAACAGTGTGGGCACTACAGGAGACAAATACTGGCAATAACTACTTCTACTTCTGCAGTTGTTCCTGGACATCAGTTTGTAGCACTATGTGATGTAAGGTATATAAAAGCCATTAACTCTATAGTCTTTGTTCTTTGGGTTTTGCAGTGTGATGATATCCATGTATGTAGAGGAATCTGTTCTGTGCTCTGCTTGATCTGGGCCTGCCTCCTGGGCCCTCAGTGTGCAGCCCCCCCTCCCTCCTGCTGCTCATCAGTCACTGTGGCACTTTACTCTACACCGTGTGGCATATAAAAGCAGACACGGGAATGAACAGGACAGCAGTGGTTTGGTTATATTTTTTAAAAGAAATTATAATGATACGTGCTGAAAGGCAGTAGACAAAAAACCTTATGTAGAGCTTATATTGAAGAAAATGTTATTCACTTCCATTTAAGAACATTTCTAGCTGAATCTTTGGGCTTACAGCTGGTTGATTAATACAGTCACATATCTTTTTTATTTGCTCATTCTTTTCACAGTAATATATTTAATAGTTTCCAATAACAACTTGTAGTCCTCATTGCCTATGCTATGCATAGCTTTACATTTCAGCATCACTAAATACACAATCAAAACCTAGCTTTATGGGTCAACAAGTGTAGTTAACTTTTTGTTTACTTACATTGCTCTTTCCTCACATATCCCAAAGAGCACTATTTATAAATTCTATTCTCATTTTCTGCAGGCTGCATTAGATTTATGGTCATGGCATTTTTAAAATGCCTGTTAACACACCCAGAGAGACTATCATAGTTATTCACAGCATTTGATAGTAAAAAACAACAATTCAATTAACAGCACCCCAGTTAATCAAACTGTAGTCTGGAATTTAAGTGTGTGCAGGCTGGTGTTGTTGCACTAATTATGACTTCTCTCTCACAGACAATGCAGAAAAATGAAGCGGTCTTTTTCTACCACTGTACTTGTGTAGCTCTGAGCACAAGTTAATTTAGAGGCAGAAGAGCTTCTAACAGCACTAGTCTTTCAGTGATGCTTCCTAAATAGATTGTAATTATGTGTGAATAACCAGTGCAACAGCTGGAGCCGGAGAGGGGAGCCAGGAGGCTGAAAGAGCGGATCATTATGCAGAAGAGAAAGAAAAGTTTTCATTTGGCAGCGACACACTTAGACTCGTTAGGCTCGTCATAATCTTCTCGGTCGTGTCTCTGGTGAAGCCCAAAAACTGGATTTGGGAGGAAATCCAGTCACAATATTGGGACCAGAAGATGGTGATGGACGGCTTTGTTTAAATGGCACTAATAGTAATAAACTACTTCACTACAGACTGTGGAGAATTAGTTTTAATAGCAAATAATGCTCTGGTAATACTCTGGCTGGTTTAAAGCATTTCATGCCATAATAATTCAGATCTTTTAAGGCAGAAATAAGACACTTTTGCTTCTATTTGTTGTAACATAAATAATACAGCTTTCATTCAAATACCATGTATGAAAGTCTGAGGGTTCAACATATTGCAGTTATTGCACTATATTGCACATGGTAAATATTAATTTCAATAGATTATAATTATGATTTTTATACTCTATACAAAGAAAGTAATTGGTGGATCAACTAAACAAATAAGTTTGATAAACTTATGTATCCTGTTTTTCTCTGAACGATCATTATTTATGTCATGAAAAGACTAGTCTCACTGAAGCCTATTAACATTAGCAACAGTAAAATCCACCTTTCTTTACTGAAAACATGCCCATGTCTTGGTCTAGACCATGGCTGATAAAGTGTCCCAGAGCATCTAAAACTATAGGCTCTAGTAAATGCTGTAAGACAACCTGGCTCCAATATAAAGAAGCTTTATTGGTCACCCTCTTTAAACAGCCCTCAACTTTAGCTTGTTAGAAACCCATAACTGTGCTGGCCCCAAAACTCCCACCCAGCTGCTTGAGTAATAAAAGGAGAGTCTAAAGGGGGACTGCTTGATTTCCAATTACATTAAGAAAGCCCGGATTACACTGTACGGACCAGTGAAATTTCATTGTCCCCTCAGTTGGAAGTTACAAGATGGAGATGGCAAGGCATGTCTCATTAAAAGCACTTTTCAGAGGCAGGGCTGAGCAGCTAAACGTTTTAGTGCAGGCTGCTGGAAAATAGAAGGTTTCTGTTCTTGGGGTCGGAGTGCCAGAGCGAGGAGATAGTCATATTAATGCACGGCCCATGACAGAAATGACCCCCCCACTTTACAATCAGATGCCTGGGCTTTTATAGAGGACAAGAGGTGAGGGAGATCTAACGATAGGCTGACGTTGTGAGAGACATGTTGGTCTGTGTGAGTGTATGAGGGGTGGGGCTTTTACTGTAGGTATGGCAGCATGATAAGGGGAAAATATGACATGTTTATGAATATACAGTTAAAGTGATGTTTCTTTTAAAAAAAATGAGTTTGACTCTCCTTTCCTAATTCCTCTCCTTCGCAACCCTCTATCACAGTCTCACACAAACCACGAAGTATGTCCACAAGCCTGGGGGTATGAGAATATTGGCTTTAAATTCTTTAAAATAAAACATTCAAATATTGTGAATAAGATGTTCATTTTAAAATAAAACATCAGCTCCCTTAAATTACTCTAGATAGATTCTAGTTCTGGCTAGATAAGGGATGTATTGCCCAATCAAGAGTGCTACTGTCCCATGAAAGCGTGTGATTGGTTAAACAGTTCGCTCTTAAACAAAAACTCTAATATTACAGCCCACAGGTGACCTCAAAGTCTATTTTCTTTCTTATTACTCATTGTGGGCGGCACGGTGGCGCAGTGGTTAGCACTCTTGCCTCACAGCAAGAGGGTCCTGGGTTCGATTCCTGGAC
>JAVQKG010008604.1:0-11263 GCA_036025885.1 Hypseleotris bucephala
TGTGCTAGCTCTTCCGTACGGCGATAGAGCAGAGCGGCCACATTAGGAGGAAGCAGTCGGTCTATTCATGGAAGTCGAATATCAAACGTCCAACGTGAAACTAACTTCACCACGGTAAATCTCCAATTCACCAAGCCCTGTTGCTTTGTTGAGATAAACATCAATGCGCTGCGTTAACTCTCTCTACACTGTTTCTTGTAGCTAGCATTTGTTTCTGAGTAATATCGCTGTGTCAGAACTCACGTCGTAGCTCCTTTTGATAAGCGCCGAGCTGCTCCTCCTCCTCCTCGTCTGAGTCTATGGGTTTCATTTCATCCAATGATATTTAATAAAAGGTAAATTGATTAATACTGATGCTATGCTAACAGCATCCTTTCTTCAACCGCCATGTCTCCTAGACGTAGCAACGACCGAGCGGCGCAATGGGGGCGTTTGTTTTCTCCATCGGACTGCTCCGGTAGCTTCAACTCCGGCAGGTCATGTCCCTCACTAACATGCCGCCCTTGCCGAGGCGCGATGCAAACAATAAACAAACGTGACCAGTTTCAACAAACACACTGAGTTGTAGTCCCTATGATTGAAGTAGGCAATAATGTAATCAATTACCAAAACATGTTCAAGTATTCAGTCAACAGCACCACTTAGGCTACTATTTTTATATGAAGTAACGAGAGTGTATCTGCAGGCCCGGAGAACTGCACTCTCAGGACAGCTGCATTCTCAGGACTGCAAACCGCATTCTCAGGACACTCGCTTTTTGAGACAGCGCCTCCTATCTACGCGGCTGGACATAAACGGACCATAAATGAATAATTCTTACCACTCACTAGTTTTCTAGTGAAAACTACTAATTGTTATCTGTTTTATTTTTGTGACCATTTGTCACATAAATAGAAAACATAATAAATACGTGGTGTGATAAAAATGACTCATAACAGTACAGTTTGTTGTTGTTGTTGTCCACCTGTGCTGATGGTGTTTGATTCCCAGATTTTGCATGTTAAAGCACTGGTTTGTTGTTGCTTGTTTATTCTGTGTTTATTTCATAAAACAAGGGCTACAGATTGAGAAAAAAATATATAGGCCTATTACTATTAAAGTGGGCTATATAGCCTGTATTATTCACGTAATATATAGAACAACAATAAAGTCATAATTATCATTATTTGTAAAATTATAAACCAACAAAAATGACTTTTAGTGTAAAGAAAGTATATTTTAAATAGTAATTTAAATAAATAATTTATTTTTTATTTGCATAGAATTAACTAATATTTTTATTAAAATAGACTAGCCTACATAACTTAATGGTGAAATTACCAATAATAAATTATCCTATTTTAAACATAAGAAACATTGTCGCGAACCCGAACGGCACTAAAGTGTTACATAATTGTGTTACAATCTTCCAAACTGCAGGCACTGTTTCAAAAAACGAGTGTCCTGAAAATGCAGTCCTGAGAATGCAGCTGTCCTGAGAGTGCAGTTCTCCGGGTCTGCAGATACATAATATTGCATTATCACGAGCACCACAATCACTCACAGTCCATAATCCTGATTCCTGACCATAATTATGATGTCTACTAACGTGCTATTTTAACTTTATAATTCCCTTATAAACATCATAATTAACAGTAGTCTATAATCTCAGTCAAACACAGACAAGAAGCAGATCGACATCTGCCACGATTTGTTCTGGTTTCCTAAAGGCAGCTCCCACTTGAAATAGGTGGCCTATAGATCCGTTACAAAAAATTATCTTAGCCTACGTGTATACACTTGAACTTTGTTTGAGTGAGTGGTGCAAACAGCAGCCAAGTTAAATTGACCAACTCACAAAGATCTGATGATAGGGTATTAAAGGGTAAAACTAATTTAAAGTTTGGACACCAGTGTGTCCAATCAGGCCTATAAGAAAATTCTTATTTTATTTGCTTCAGAAAAACATTAGTGTTGTAATTAGTCACACAGCCAGTAGATGGCAGCGTTAGGCTACAGTGTGTCATAATTTAGGTTTAGGTGGCTCTGTACTTTTCAATCTGAGATATTACAAAATGTAAAATCTGCAGATTAATTCACATTCAGAAAATAGGCTAAACACCCGCATATTTTTCTCGTGTATTAAACAAAGATGCCCTAATCTTTCCAAAAGGTGACTCAGTAGGACACTGTGTATTTTGTTGCATATTATTTATTAGAAGAAAAAATAGTTTATCATAAGTAAAAAAATAGCATATATGATACAGATGAACACATACATCCCCATGCACAAGAAGATCATTGACTCTGGTCGTTTATGTCGGTCTGAGATGTCAGATCGAGGATGAGCAGGAGTCAGAAAAAGGCAGAATTGGATGAGGGATAAAATCAACCATAAATCAACCTGTCTCGCTTTAAATCACATTATTTGGGATCATCTCTTAACTAAGAAACACACCTATAGTTATTATAGGCAACTGGAGAAATAAAAATTGCCACAAAAAAATAAAAAATAAAACAGTTTTATAGGAAGCATGAATAATCATACTTTGAGGCGTGTCTGTATTCAGTCCTACATTTATTTACAGATGCTTTTGCAGGAGTATTGTAAATAAAAATGCATCAACAACAACGTATTTTGCTCAGCAAAAAGACACTCATCAGGCTATGTGGAGTGCAGTAAATTAAACCATATGCCAAAGTAATTTTTAAAAAAGTTTTAGAGACGCTACTGATAACACTGAGCTCCCAAACACTCAAAACACAAAGTGAGGATGGAGCACATCTACAGTCTGTTAAAGAGGCATGTTCACTTTCTACGTCCCACATGAGCCAACAGGCGCGCGTTCTCCGCGGCTTTTGCGCGCAAGTTTTTGGCCTTAGCAACGTCGAACAGCACGTTCATGATGTTTGTGGGTACGTCCAGAGACAATGTCAGTCGGCTCCTGCGGTCACCTTTACTGCTATTGCGAAGCATTTGGCCTTTGAGCTTTGTCCGGCTAATGAAGCGATAGTTTGCAGGATTTGAAGTCCTTTTCTCCCGACTGGACTCTGCGGACGAAGAAGAAGAGAGTAACTCTCCGAACTGCAGCATGGAACTCCAGTCATTCATCTGCGCACTGTCCGGCTCGTCTCTGTGGCTCTGGACCTCATCACAGAGGAGGTCAGACGGGTACAGGCGCAGACACAGGCAGGATGTCGGCGTACACAAGACGGAGAGAAGCAGCAGAGTCTTCAGGGAGGACAGCATGACGGTCCGGCTCCTTTGGACAAGACAGTTTTATGTAACATTATGTAAAATGCACAAATACAAACATTTCACTGAATGGTACGTGTGGTCTATACAAGTCATCTATACCTTACAAAGTGGTAAGTAGGTTATCTATAAGTTTACTGGAGACAAAGTAATGCGTAAAGGCGCGCGCTAAAACAACTCTCTTGGTCGGCTCCATCTCATCCAGGTAAAAATACAATAGTGAAAATACTGACTTACCACTAGAGTCCTGGAGAAAATAAGCCCACAGATTAAAGCAGACCACAGGACGGACCGCCGCTTCACAAATATGCACACAAGTCCTCAGTGCGCGTAGTTTGGTCAGCCTTGGAGAGTCTCTGGCTTTTTACGCAGCGCATTTAATTAGTAGGATCCATTAAAGTGGAGTTGTGCGCCAGCAACAACGTCACCGCACTGACATTTCGCTTCGCTACGAATTGTCCTATTGGCTGTGAGGCTGTGATGTAAAGAAAAAACTTCTTGAGTGACATCCTGCACTTTGGCACGAGACATTACGACCACTGACACAAAATAAGTTAACTTATTTACAGAACAAGGGAAATCTTTTTATATACAACTTTATATCCTCATTATGGATAGTTTTTTTTAGAAACATGATCATTGGAACACAAATGTAAGTTTATTTTAAAGGCTAAATAATGAGGAGTTGGGGTATGAATATGTTTCAGCACCTCGGACAGTTCCCAGTCAATAGAGAGAAACGATGCACCAGTCTTTTACAATCAATCAAAATTCCCGATAACTTCTAATAACCAAAAATTGCAGAAAATATCGTTGAAGTAACATTATTTCCATTCCCAGAACTGTTAGATTTATATTAAATATAATTCTTAAGCAGTATACGCAAAATAATTGTACATGTTAAAATGGTTTCAGTTACAGCTCATGCAACATACATATGACTCATTTCTGCTATAGCTGCAGAACTCTTTGGAAACGCCACAGGACAAATTGTGCTAGTTCACATGTAGTTGCAAGAACATAAAGTACATACACATAAAAGTTGGTTAATTCTTTAAACTTGGACCACACACTGATTTTGAAGGGCTTGTTAAAGACAAAAATGTAATATTCGGATTTAATTAAAAAGTACAGTATAAACTTGCAATGAGGACCCCTGCAGACCACCACCACGTCAAAACCATCAACAAGTGTGAAAACCTCTAATGAGCATCTCCATTACTTCACTGCTGGACCTCACAGCTAGAGCAATCACTATGTCCGACATGCTTATGACAAATAGTTCAGTATTACATCTGGTCAAAGTGCACACCAACTGAGTTCCTCAACTTCAACTTTATTCAACCAAACGAACTGAACTTATGTAAAATATGTACATCTAAACCTATAACTATCAGCTTAAGTCTGGATCAAAGTAACCTCTTTCAAACATTTTACATTACTGCTCTATATTCTTTTGTGATAAGTTCAATGCTCCTTTTTGAATTAATACAGATTATGCAAATGTAGACAGTATTTGAAATGTATTTTTGAGAGATTTGTGCACATCTGTGACAGGAGGTGTGGTTTACTGACAACAGCCTGTCACTGTGACGTATATCTTCCACATCCATGAAGCATCTTCTCATGTGGGAGTATAATATCCTCATTGCACAGTCGTGACAAATATGTGGGAGACATTGTAACCCTGTTTGTTAAATTATTCTTATGAAATTGCACAAAATGTAGGCTCTCTATGCAACAAAACCTTAATTTAGAAATAACTGTTCTTTTATACAACCTAACAGGTAAAACGGTGTTACCTAAAATCTGAAAGGCATTTGTCATGTAGCTTAAAAAATTAAAATGGAAATAATTTGGCTTGAAAACAATAATCAGTGACGTGTCGCAATGTGCATTTTCACACTCTCCGAAAAACGTGTGACTATGTGCTGGCTCTACAACAACTCCCACGAAGGAATGCCCTGTCACTGCTGCATGGAGTGTCCCAGTCCTAACATGAACTCCTCTCTCTCACCTGGCTCTAAGCCTGACCCATACTGACCTCTGCCAAATCAGCATAAGCATTGGCACTATGGAGCACATCTATTGCAAGCTTGTTTGTTTGTGCAGGTGACTCAGAAAGAAGGATGATCTGGTAGTAATAGTTCAATAATTTGTAGCATACAGGCTGGGTGTAAGATTTTTTAATTAAAGTAGAAAAAAGTTAATTATTTACTCTGTATACAAAAATCAGAATTACATAAATAACACATGTAATAAAACAAAAAATGTGGTCAAACAAAAAAAAACTTGTACAAAAGAATTTCTAACAGTGCTGTCATCTCCGTGGTTCGGTTTGGCCTGTTGACTCTAGAATTAAAGAATATATCCATTAACACTGTAATAAATTGAGACCATATTGTGTCTCATACTGTATTTGTTATTTGTTGTGACCATTTACCTTTTTGCCCTGTCACACACCAGAGCTGGCACTCTTGTCTTGTTGAAAACCTGTTTCTGTTGCCTCCACATCCTCCATAAATGAAGGGTCTGCATTCACCCGAGAGTGAGTGAAAATACCACAGCAAAACATACTCTAAGCACGACCCTTCTGCCATGGGCTCCAGGCAGTGACCACTCCCTGAAACTTTGCAAAATGAACAAGGGTCAAGGCCTGATTTGTTAGACAGTAATGACAAAATAAAGAAAAAGTTATCCAGTCTTAAGCCAATTGTTTGGTTAGCTTATTGGAAATACTTAATCTTTTCAAATAAAACATATAAGGTAATTTGAGCTGAATGAAAAAGTACACAGCTTCTCCTGCAATCTTGTTTTCTAAAACCCCCCTCTGTCTAGGACCAACAACAATGGAGTTTGTGATTTTATTGCGTAACTAAGAAAATATTTTTTTCTCTTAAACACAAAAACTAGACTAGACATATTATGACTATATGCTCCATTTAATTATATGCTATTACCCATAACAAAGACTTAAAAATACAAAAAAATACTTGAAGCAAAAATAAATCTCTAAGAAAAATATTTTGGCCACTCACAATCATTACTTGTTCCAAATAAGCGTCTTTTCATCCTCTGCCTCAACTCGGCGCTCTCTTGCTGAAGGGAGTCTTAAGCCCCCCAAAAAAAACATCAGTTAAACATGTTACGTCAGCGACTAAGAAGAAACCTCTCTTAATGAATGCCAGGGGCTTTTTGGCGGCCAGATCCAATTTTTAAAAGGCAGGTTAAATCCACTGCACAGACATCTATTTTGATATGACTAAATCTTCAAAGTCAAAGTAAGTTAGTGTGTATAATGCACAAGCCAATAAACAACAATAAACAAACATGCTGACATTGACACGGGGCAATGTCGAATTTAATATTTCATTGTTTTTTGCGTTTACCTGGAGCCAGAACAACAGCTAATTAGCACACAACATACGTACTATTCTTACCTGGAGGCACCATCACTAATGAGCCAAGGATACAGTATAATGGGTTTGTTTAAGTGGGCTTCAAATAAAAAAGGAGATACACCCATTTTGGCGACGGACTATTTATAAGGATTTTTTGACACTTTTTACGTTGGTGATATTTTTAACCTGAAAAAGTTGTGTGTTGTGTAACAAGACACATCCATGACGAAGAGCTGTCTACTACTTGAATTTACGAAATAGATACCACTGCAGTGTTCCTCAAACTGTCACACATCAACCGTGACGCACAAGAGGTCCTCCAGATATATTGGACCATGGACATAATGATATTGCAGGCATTGTGCTTTCCCACTGGACTTAGAGCACGTAGACAAATGCCATTATGATGTTTAGAATATGATTTGTATTATTATTACCGGAGCTGTTTAGTGGCAGGTCTTTGTCTCCAGGGGTCATAAAGGTTTGCTCCTCTTCAAATATTTCATCTTTAACCTCTTCCTCCTCATCTTCTTCCACAGCTACATCATGTGCAGTCTCTTTATTGTTGTTGTTGTTGTCCACTGGTTTGGTTCCATCCGGGTCCACAGACTTTACCATGAACTTGTATTCAAGGCCTTAAGAAACACAAGATATAAACAAAATCCCACTATAACTCCAATCAAACAGAATACTGTATTTATATAGAAGTGCTAAGTAGATTTCCCTTAGGATTATTTTGAGGGACCCAAATATTACTTGTGTTCCAAGCCTGGATAAATTGTGAAGGGTGCACTAAGAAGGCATCTGGTAAAAAACCTATAGGCATCTGTTATTGCAGCCCCAGGAAAGAAATTATTGAAAGAAAAGACAAAGATTCTTCAATGTGCAGATTAAGCATTATCCCACTTAATATATCATAACTATGAACAAATAATTTCTTCTCTCCACTGTCAGCTGAAAATGCAGGTCCAGTGAAGCTTTTTGGGGGTAACAGACATTTGATCTCACGCAAAGCATAACTATAGGCTACCCAAAGTGTAGTTGTAGAAAACATACAGTATGGTAATAGGCAAGCATGTTGCATGATTCTGCTATTCACATCTGCTATTAAAAAGACACTGATTAGAGATTGTTCCAGCTGCACTTTATTTGAGTATTTGCTATAAAGACCATTATATTATTCATACTTCGAGTCCAGATAAAACTTATAGAAATGTATTTATGGGGCATAAGAGGTTTTTCACTTCAACATTCAGGCAAACCAGCATGAAACGACATGAGTCATACATGCAAAGGAAGAAGAGACTACAAAAAATTAAACTCTATGTAAAGAGTTGCCAGTAAAGGTTTAATGGAATGATGTTTTTATTCTGAATGAAATAAGCTTGGGCCTGTCCCATTTGAGCCTGTCCTGTCTGCATGTCTTTACTCTCTCTGTCCCGTGGAGTGTGTTCCTTTGAGAGAACAGAGCAGATGGCACACCTCATACGGGGCCATGCTGTTGCTATGGGAGCTCCACGATAAACAACACGACATGTACAACAGTGTGGAAACATAGGGACATACAGTATTTAACCTGAACAAACCAGAACTATATGCACTCACCACACTTCTCCACCACCGCCTGTGTCACCAACTCCTTCACCTCCACTGCCTAAATACAAAGATTTTGAGAGCGGTTCAGATCTTTTACATAGATTATCATCATTTGTTAGTGTATTGTCAGTATTTACCGAAATGCCAGGCTCTCCCTTATCTCCCTTTACACCGTCAAATCCCATGGTTCCCTAAAAGACACACAATAAGTATCATTTTCACATTTTCTAGACTACACAACTAACTAAGGGATACTGGTTCATCTGCCATTCCAGAGATTGAACCTATAGACAAGAATGTTTTCATTTACCTTTTTTAAAATCAACAGATACTTTACAACTAAAGGATGTTATTGTGTTTTTCCTTGCATTTGAGCAAAACTTACTCACTTGTCAATAGTACAACATAACAGAATCTAAGAAAAAAAACTACACCAATTGATTAATCTCTCAACATTTTTTTGCCTATTAGGAGATTCATAAGTGAGTAGTCAAAAGTGTGTAAAAATTATATTTTTTCAAGAATTTCAGGTTTTAAAATCTGCAATTTGTTAACAATTATTCAATTACTAAATTAGACAGCGATTATTTCAACCACAATTATTTAAACCAAAATATTTTTTTAAGACCGTATAATAGTCACATAGTTGTAATGTGGGGATGTGTGAAAGTTTCATATTTAAAATTGCATTTAGACTAATTACAGAACAGACAGAATAAAGAACAGCATATGCTTACAGTCAGTCCTCTGAGTCCTGGAGAGCCTGGATCTCCTTTCTGACACTGCCTTGCCCGGCCTCTACGACCTCTCTCCCCCTGTATAAAATATAAAGACATGGTCAGTTTATCACATTGATTTATACGGATTGATAATATAAACAAGGCTGAAAAAACTAAAACTAATCCCAGATTCCCCCCAGTAGGTTACATTCACAGTATTTCTTCAACTTAGTGTCCCCACCTCCTCAGTCAACACAGAGGGTCAAGTAATCGCAGCTGAAAGGAACTAATTGAGTAAGATATTACTGGAAAGCTGCAGACAAAAATAGACCTCTCACTTTAAAAGTCCCCTTGATTAAAGCAGACAGTGGTAACTAGTCAACAGCAGCTCTGTATTGTGTTGCTCTGTCCTTGTTGTCTACAATATCTGACATTTTTAAGTGGCGCTTATTCAAAAAAGTTAATTGTAATGTCTACTTAGCGTATTCTTGACATACCATATCTTTTAATAATTCTTCCATACAAAGCACAGAAAATGGAAACTGTCATTCAACTTTATTTGTCTTTGAAACTCATCAATTGTCTAAAAAGTTTAAACAAATGATGATAAAGACATGGTTCAATAGAGTGCTTGACTTTTGTTTTTTCAATCTTGACATATTTGACATATCACAGTCCAGTCTAGCCTCACAATGCCCAACAACATAAAAATAGGACATGCTATTAAAAAGTTATTTAAAGTCAATTGAACAGAAAAAGAAATGTCAACTTTGTATAGAATATTTCAATCAATACACTTTACTTTAGGTCCTGTGTTTCCTCTTTGTCCTGGAGATCCTGGGGGTCCTTCGTCTCCGTCCCGTCCAGGATTCCCTGCTGATCCCTTAAAACCAGCAAAGCCAGGAAAACCATTGGCTCCCTAAATAGGAAAAGAAACATGATTATAAAAAGCTACCTTCTTCCATCAACCCTTTAGCAGTGGTTTGCATATTAATTAGCCAACTGTCTGCATTTTTATTTTGTCAGCATTCACTAACCTTGTCACCTTTTTGTCCCTCATCTCCATCTGCACCATTACGCCCTCCTTCACCCTTGTCTCCCTGAAATAACCATGTCAAATCAAATGTAAAAACACAGTGGCTTGTTTAGGTGCAGTACTTGTAGGATGTATGTAATGAATGACCTTGCGCCCTATAAATCCATTTAATCCAGATATTCCAGCTGATCCCGGGATACCCATGTCTCCCTGTTTACAAACACACGTATGATGTTACGGATTTTTGTGTTAAAGGAACTAGTACCAGACAATTTATCATGACCAACCTTTTCTCCGTCTAGTCCTGGACTCCCAGTACGTCCGGATAACCCTCTGAATCCCTGTTTAAAAGTATATCACAAAGAAATAACATAAGACACATCATAAGGGAAAAAACTTAAAGATGTAATACATGATTTCATAAAACTACAAAAAATAGCTGTAGTAGTAGTTAGTTGTAGCACAATCAAAAATGTTAAATCTTTAATGTGGCACTCTGTGCACAATATACAAAAAATGTTGCAGAGCCCTGCAGTTGTTTTGAAACTAAACATTAGCCCCCTCACATTATTCCTGATGGATTAGTTCTGGATAGATAATGGATGCATCTACCAATCAGAGCGCTCCTATCCTGTCGAAGCATGTGATTGGTAAAACACTTCCGTCCCTTGTTCTAAAACAAAACTCCTTATAATAAAACCCACAGAGGGTCTTGTTTTTTCACATATTACTTCTGTTATGCTGTACTATTGACTTACTATTTTTGCTCAATTATAACAAAAAGAACCAGGCAATGCAGTTTAAAAAAGAAAATAAACTGTACCTTCTCTCCTTTCTCCCCTTTGTCTCCTGGTAAACCTGGTTCACCAGCATCTCCCTGAAAACACAACACTGTTAGAGCAAACATATGAAAATGTGAAGAATCTCAGCAGTCTAGGTCACTGAATGAGGGTTGAGGTGATAATTGACATGTATTCTACCTGACTGCCTTTCTCTCCTTGAAGTCCAGTGTCGCCTTTGTCCCCTTTGGCTCCGTCCAGACCATCATCTCCATTGCGACCCTTTAGACACATGTTTATTGTTCAGTTGTAAACAGTACTGAACAGTACTGACACTTTCAAATGAATCATACTCTACCACTACTCCATTAAGTCCAGGCTCCCCAGTATCTCCCTGAAAATAATATACCATTAAAACTCAATATTTTACACTGCACAGTAATAAAGAATTAATTCATATGTAATTAACAATAATTTAATTTAATGAGCACTTTATA
>JAVQKG010008675.1:0-11799 GCA_036025885.1 Hypseleotris bucephala
TAATTACTCGTTAACAATATAAAAACCCTTAGACATCACAGATTAAAGTCGCAGTTAGTGCCAAAACATTGTATAGGGGAAATTAGCTGTCCTGGCGTCGGTATGCACTCTCCAAGTGCTTTCTAGTTCTTGATTTTGTTTGATTTAGAGACAGTTTTGTTCATTGGATGCTACATGCTAAGTCCTTACTCCACAGTTGAATCCTATTTTATTACTGGTTTTGTCTTTATTTAGTAATACATTTTCTTTTTCTTCATGGTTTAGATCTGCGCTTAGATTTATGCTAATATGATACCTGATGTGATGAGTTTGAACCACTATTTAGGTAATAGGTATTAACTTAAAAAAAGCAAGAATGTATTTGAAACTTTTGCTCTTATGGCAGAAGTAGTATATCATTTTCTCTTGTATTTGGGCCTGCACCTTATATCCCTTTGTGATTCAGCCTGTCCCTCTGTGTATGTTTTCCTCACATTTGGTGCATCATCTCAGCCATTAAGCAGCCAGCTGCAGCAGCCTCACAACTGTTTTGGCACATCAAAGTGGAGCTGTGCGGCAAGAACAAGCTGTCTCTTTCACAAAAAATAAAATGCATATCTGTGAGCACCAGCTAAAATAGCAACACCACAGATAATTCATACTAAAAGGAGCTAATTTTACTCTATAATAAACCATTTGGCAGTATATGTTTTGTTCTGCTAATGTACAAAATGTTTAAGTGCTATAGTGTTTATTTCTGGATTGCAGTTCATTCCAATTGCAATTTTACATTTCATAATTAAGAGAAGCTTTTTCTTTATGATCATTTAAGGCCCTCTCTCCCCCTGTTGGGCACACCCACTTTGCTACTACAGCCAGTGCAGACAATGGAAAATAGTAGCAAGGTGGAATTTGTTCACCTAGGATTATTAGCACAATGTCAGCACCATAGCATTCAGGATTACACAAACTAATGTGAATGAAACAAAATACAATTCCGGGTATACAAACCTTATATTTCATACCAAAAGGTCAACATTCTTCATTATCTTGTCAGTATATTCTTGTTTTGGTGAAGTACAAGAATTCAAAAAGTGCAATATTCAATGTTTGTTCCACAGCCCACTCTAACTTATTCCTCTCTTCCCAAGATACTTGCTACTTGTCAGGCTCCGTAATGGGTTTTTTGGGGGGTAGATATTATTTTGGTCCAGTAAGCTGCATGCTTAAAATATGAGTGACAGGCTTGACTCACTTTTGCAAGGAGTAGAATTTAGTTTTTAAGAAGGCTGCCAGAATATACAGCTATCTCTGCCTCTGCAACAAAAGTGAGTGGGAAAAACACATCTTCTCACTTTATTAAAGGGGCCATATTGAGTATTTTTCAAGTTTTTTGGATTCATTTTCTTTACCTTGAAGTACATTATCCATTTTACAACTAAAAATAAAATGTTGCTTTCTCTCTCTCTTCAAGGACTTTGCTTTACTACTAGAGCCAGTGAAAACAATAAATAGTAAAGCAAGGTTGGATTTCTTTAAATATTTATATTGAACAATGTCACCATCTCCTGAGAAGGTCGGGGCATCTGCATACAGGATTCTTCAAACATGCATGATTAAACCAAAAATCAACTTGGGTATTATTTGACAAGGAAACATTATAACATGGTAAAAAGCTCAGAAAAGTCATGTTAATATTGACCCTATAAGAAAGTAAAGCGTCAGGCACCACCCACTATATGTCCACTTGATTTGAAAGAAAACAAAAACTTCCCTTGACTAAAATGTCCTATATTTTCTCTCTCTCCATTCGTCTGTGTGTGCCTTGCCTGTATTCCTGATCCTAAGAAGATAGATGAAGAAAATGAGGCCAACTTGCTGGCAGTGCTCACAGAGACGCTGGACAGTATCCCGGTGGATGAGGACGGATTGCCTTCGTTTGAGGCCTTGGCAGATGGGGACGTGACCAATGCCAGTGACCAGAGCTGCCCCTCCTCCCCCGGCGGCTCGCCACGCACCCCCGAGCCTGAGGAGCCTTCCCTGGTGAGACACAAGCTTTGCCATCATTGTATTCACCCTCCAAACATGTGTCATTTTACAGACATTAACCCAGTGTTTGCCAATCATTCAAAAGTCTACGGTGAACCTCTCATAATATGAACTGGAGCTCATTGCCACAACAAGGCATTCTCTTTTATTTTTTATAAATTTATTTTTGCAGGGACAATATAACTAAACATTATCATCACTGATGTAGCATATAGGGCGTCTAGCTGACTTGGTGAAAAAAAGATTACACAACATTCATCCCCCTTTTGAAATATAGGATCTACTTTTTGAATATGATTGAAACAGTAATTGTAATTTGTTGTATTTACTTAAACATTTTAGTCAACAAGCATTTATGAGGACAGTTTAAAACCTTGTGTTGATAAACCGAAAAACATCTTGTAATTTCACAATATGATGGTTTTTTAAGAATATTGCAACTAAACACTCACTCTTGATTATGGCAGATCCTAGATAAGACTCTTTGACAAACCTTGGCACCAATAGCTCCTCTTCCTCTGTCTGTGATTTGTGGTCATAACCAACACTGCCATGTTCCCCCCAGTGTCTGCAGAGGCCAAATACACAGAGCAGACATAAATGGATTGGATATGGTGTTTGCAGCTCAGTGCTAATTACATAATAGTGCGACAGTGGCACCGGTTCAATGTTAGAACAAGTGTGGTTAGGGCCAACTGTGGTTTAGTCTGCCATGGGTTCATAATTACAAGTATGGGTAAAAACAATATTCATATCAGTGAGTGTCCCCAATTAAACGCACTACTTTTGACTATTTGACAGATTTGGAAAGATAGTTTGCATGTTGTGCTTATTGTTACAGCAAAATAGCAACTTGCACTATTCCAAATTACTGCAAAGACAACAGGCTGGTTAAAAGATAGTCCTTAATTTGGTTTGCAACTGCCTCAAACCTTGATTTGAATTGAACTCCCTTGCTAGACTCCATAATTAAACAACACAAACAAAAACTGTTATTTTCTTCTATATAAATTAGGTTGAGGACATTGTGAAGATGCTTGTTGATATAATTAGTGGTGCATTTCAATATTATTTGTTTTAGATAGGCAGAAGTTGCAAATTATTCGAGAATACTGGAGTCTTGTGACAAAATGCCATTAGCTTTTAGTTCCATAGTGGTTGCTTCTGCCTGACCTTTCGCCACACAGGCAAAACTGTTTATTCCAATACATTAGACAACTTTTGTTTTGTGTACACTTGAAACACTAGTCCAGGAAAACGTGACACTGCCACACACTTGGTATCTCCAATGTTTTGCTTTTCTATACACTCTAAGGGCGTGTGTTTTTAATTGAGTAAATCCGTGGTTGAATCTTATCCTAAAATATTAAAATGCTGATGCGTTTATGTGCTTTATGGTTCTGTAATTATTGGGCCAATCAACATGAAACAAAAACAGGCATTTAGTCCTTTCGGCATTGTTATTATCTATTTTAACTGTCTTTGAGTGTAAGGATGTTTCATTACAGAAAGTCATATTGTTCAATCATGTTTGTCTATAATCAAAATTGTAATAGATAAATTCATTGGATCTACATAACTTCTTCCACTTCCTCCCTTTTTCCTTTCTCCCTGGGTCTGTTCGCAGCTGAAGAAGCTCCTTCTGGCACCCGCAAACTCCCAGCTCAGCTATAATCAATACACAGGTGGCAAGGCACAGAACCATGCAGCCAACAGCAACCAGCGGATCAGACCACCACCTGCCGTCGTCAGGGTAGGGACGCACAACAACGTGACAAATGTACACAACACGAGCACTGCCCCGCTGCTTATTCAACTCACGTATATTCTTGTAGTGCAGGGGGTTTCAAACTGTGGTGTAGGAATCACTGGTGGTACTTGCTTCTGATGAACTTGGGTTTAGTCCTGGTTTAAACCTTGTTTTGTCTTGAGAGCTGTTTCAGTTTTGGTTTTAGCCCTGGTTTAGACTGTTGCTATAGTCCTGCTGCTCCTGGTACTTGTTAAGGCTAAGACTTGTTTTAAGACTTATTTTAGAGCCAGTTTAGACCCCTTGTAGAATTAGTATAAACCAGAATCCCGGTTTAGTCCTATAGTTTGGTTTATACATACGGTAGTATAGCTCCTGCTCTGTCATTTGACAATATTTGTTTCTACATGTCATCTATTTTAGTGTCCAATAAAAAGCTTCTTGGATAAACAAATATTTGGTGTGAAAAGTTTGAGAACCAGCCATGTATTTACTGATTTATTCATATGCTCTCCTCACGCCTCACTCATGTTCTGGTGGCCCCCTTTAGAAGAGATTTGACTACAGGTCTCCCCTGCTCTCCCAGGGGGCCATCTCGTAATGAAAACAGGCTGATTGCTGTTGGGCTTTTCCAGGTATGGCCTCGGCATCATTAGCTACTCCACTTATCTTCTGTGGTATGGTGTCTGTGGAAAAAATGTAGAAATCTAAATAAATATATAAACAACAGGCGGCAAGATTGATGCTTTGAGATGACAAGATCAAAATATCAGACTTGATGCTCTCATTAGATGTATCTCCAAAGAGTTTGTTTCTTTTCTAAAGGGGTGGAGCGGATTAAGATTAATGGTAGTCAGTTTAAGTATCATATGGTTGTAAATGTGAGTAAATGAAGTATGTGATTTCAGTAATCTCTTCTGCATTTGGCATCGGGACATGACATGCTCCATGTTGGGTGTCATATTTAGCTTCCAGCACATCATTTGCTCTTGTTTGAGAAAAATGTCTGAAATCCCTATTTGTTCTGCTTTCCCCTGTGCCTGAAATCCTCTGGATATAAAAAAAGCATCTGGATATGATGATAGGGTGCAGTAAACACAGATTTGTGTGGATGTACATATACAGTGTTTGCACATCGCAGCGCATCAACCTTCCACACATGCTCTATTTTCATACCGTGCCTTTGAGTCATCTGTTTCTGGAGCAGAGCGAATGAGGCCTCCCGGAGGACATGGTGTGCTCCGAGGGCCACGCAATTAAGATGATGGGACTGCACTCCCACCATCGCCTCCCAGACAGTCAGGCAACCACTGTGCTCAGGCTGTCTGAATCACTTTAGCCTCTCCCCAGTCCCATCCCTTTTTTCTTTTATTTCTGTGTGCACTTAAAAACTCAAATATTCCTACAGCTGCTAGCTGCACTAACTCTAAACCAAACTTAATGATGTTTCTCTCTTCTCCTGTTGAGCAGACGGAGAGCCCCTGGAACGGCAAAGCGCGAGGGGGTTCGGGCCAACAGAACCGTCCGGTGAGGCGGCCCTGCACCGAGCTGCTCAAATACCTGACAGCCACCGATGACATCCTGCTCCACACCAAAGCCAGTGAAGCCAAGGGCCCCTGGGGGCCCGGCAGTGTCCGAGACAAGAGTGTGCTCGGTTTAGGTGCCTCGTCTTCCTCTTCCTCGCCTTCTTCATCGTCCACGTCCTCGTTCTCCTCCCTCTCCTCCACCTCGTCATCCTCGTCCTGTTCAGCCAAGAAGAAATCAGTGGTGTCGTCGCAACAGCAGCAGCAACAGCAGCAGCAGCGAGGTGAGCGCCGGGCTGCAGGCGAGTGTAGTGTGCCTGGTGTTGGGGCAGGGAAGTGGCAGCGTTGCCATGCTCACCATGATCAGGAGTCCCAGGGCTGCGGCCATACCCGCCCCAAACCGGAGCACAAAGCGCCCAGTGAAGAAGGAAGGCCGCCAGGCGACAGGGGCCGCCTGGCCGCCGCTAGCTTTATTAGGTATATGCATTCTTATTCCCTCCCTCCCAGAGAGGTGAGTCACAGCTGTGGGCAGTGCCAAGAGGCTGCAGGTGCCACTCAGGCTCGTGAGGGCTTTGGCAGGCGAGGCCATAGTAACAGTAGTGGTGCCTGGCACGCACAGCGTAGGCATATCACACTGACTATTAAGAAAAGAGATGAGAAGTCAGGCCATCCTTTACTCAGCCAGCTGCTCACCTCCAAACAAAAGCCTGCTCTGTACCAGGTCCATCTCCACACACGCAGCCCCAGTCCTTTACCCAGCACTCCCCAAAACTGTTCACCTCAGAGGTGTGAGAGCCCCCTCCTGACTGACTCACAGACGCAGAAGGAAGAGTTGAAAGAGGAATGTCAAGTTAGAGATGACAAGGCTGAAGAGCCCTTGTTGTCACCTCTGACCTTTGACCTAGAGAGCTGGGGGTCCCAGGCAGACTCAGGGATGAATCTGGGCTTTGGACTAGACCTGGGCTGGCCCAGTCCAGGGGGCTTTGACCATAATAATGCTAATAATGATGATGGTGTTTATGTTGAGGATGACCATGTCATGGGCTGCAGCCCAGCGACGATGCTCTCACAGGGCCCACCCAGCCCACTCTTCCCCGCCCCTCCCTGCATCAGAGCAGAGCAAGGGCACCCACACAGGCAGGGACTCAGCGAGCACCCAGACGACCAGGGCCACCCATTGTTAGGTAATCATGACTGCATCCCCCCCACTGGCCGTATCTCTTCTCTCTCTTCTCCTCCTGCTCTAACCACTTCCCAGTTTGACTTCACGACTAACACGTATTCTAATTCGAATCTAACAGTCATTCCGAGGGCATCCACAACAAACAGCCTGCTAGTCGATGCTTTTTGCTAGTCCCAGAGGCAGTGTTTGAAATTAAATTTAGCCAAAAAAGTAGGGGGTGGGAAAGGGGGCGAGCCTTGTTTTGTTACTGTATGTCTTGTACTCATAAAGTTGACCCTTGAACCATGTTTTGGCTGATTGAGCAGAGTGTGCTGAATATGTACATTTAGTCTCTGGGCCCGGGCGCTGCACTTTAGAGTCGTGCCACTACAGCCATGTCCCCTTTAGCTGGAGCACAAGGCAGCCAGAGCCTCGGGCAACTGCACAAGCTTCTTTGACTCTCCTTTCTCTCTCATTTTCCCTGTCTCTGCTGTTGGTGCATGTGGTTATGACTTGAGTGTCCAGTGAGGGGCTCACCCACTATCATTGTCTTGTTTGTCGCATCGTCGCTGTATGTCCTCCATTTTGGATCTGCCTGTTGTTAAGTTGGGTGTGTCTGTGAGTATAGGCCCTGTGATATACATACCATCACTCCATCCTGCCTCACCAAGTTAACAGTCTATCTAAGAGTATAAACTGTTTAGTATGGGGTCAATCACAAAGCCTGGTAAAGTAGATGTTTTTCTAACCAGGGTTGGGTGTTTTTGTAGTGTTTTTATTAATTAACCAATTTGACATTAACTGTTAATTGCAGAATGTGGACCTGAGTGTTATTATTATTAGATTAATAATTACCCATGCTCCTTTGTGTTCTGCAGCCAAACCAACCACCTTGCCACTTCCTTTGACCCCAGAGTCTCCAAAGTAAGTCTGAGAAGTTTTTCCACCTTATTTTAGGCAAGAAAATAAAAATCCAGAAACTGAAAATAAATCGACTAGAATCCAACTTGAGGCATTTTTGTGACTCTCATTTCCATTACTTAAATCACAAAAGATGAAAACTCTGATGTGCATTAAAACGAAAATGTTGCACTTTTTTGTCTTGCAGTGACCACAAGGGATCACCATTTGAGAACAAAACCATTGAACGCACATTAAGTGTGGAGATTGCTGGAACCCCAGGTAAGCATTTTAAAGGGACCATATTATACAAGCGTTTGAATTAATTTTGCTCACTTCTGTGTTAGCATTTCACATTAAACACATTACACATTGACAATTTATTGAAACTGACTAATCGAAAAGGCACAAAACTGGGTGCATGTCCATTTAAGGCCCTCTTTTCTCCTGCTGACCACGCCCATTCACTGCAGCCAGTCTAAACAATGGACAGTATTATCAAGGAGGAATTTCTTCACTCAAATCTCAGGAAAGTCCAGTTGGCATAATAGGTCTCCTTTAATGCTGAATATTACATTTCAGATGACTCAGAGTTTCCTGAGCTCGTAGCTAGTTAATCCTGCTTCCATCACAGTTCAGAGTTCAAGGTGAAGGCACACAAAAGCGTTTTATGTGTCGGAGTATTGATTAGGGTTTCCAATCTCCGTGGGGTTTATTAGCAAGTCCCTCCCACCCCTCTGCCCCCTTGATTTAATATGCTGCTCCTATTCCCTCTATCAGATCTAATGCTCCCTGACTGACAGCTTACTAAGTCCACACATCAAAAGAAAATTGGATTGGCCAGTGTTATTGTTTTAATTGGTTTTGCTGCTTAATTCACTTTTTCCTTTATGAACTGGCCATTGTTTTGCTGGCTGTATGTGTCCCTAGATACGCAGGCAATTTGATCAACTGACATGGGATTTTTGTGTCAGGACAAAGCATGCATGTTGTTTTGTCAATGTCGTCATTACAATTTCAATTCTCAGGAGTCTCTTGTAGCTAAGGATTTATTTTTGCTTTGTTACATTTGTTGACCACTGCTTAGTCACCATTATGCTCGGTTTAGACTTAGTTTAAATATAGCTGTTGCCTGGTTTAGTCCTTCTCTGGTTTTAAAGATTTGGTTTAGATTTAATTTAGTTCTGATTTACACTCATTGCAGTGTTCTTTGTTGACAACATAACATTATAGAACATAGCACAACACAGCTTTTGCCTTGGCCTTAGCTATTCATTTACCTTCTACCTTTTTTGGTGCACCTACTCAGAGTCTAAGCCAATTTCGTTTTATTTGGCATGCATCAAACCCCAAGAGAAGCCTAAACCAACCTCCTAACCTGGGTCAAAGTGCTGTTTAACCCTTTTGTGTAGATAAGCTTCAATGGTCAAAGGGTACAACTGGTGAGACCTAAAGGAAGGCGAACACTAAACCCCCAGGGCAATCAAGCAGTTAATATTTCGTCCTGTTTTACTGCACACCGTTGCATTCACTTACCTGCGGCCAAATCCGTCTCTTTCACAAGAACAGGTCGGATTTTTTGTGGAAATTTGGGATTGAATATTAGCCCAGGTATAAATACTGGTAAGTAGGGGTTGAAAGATCCTGATTTAGAGGTCCTTTGAGGATTAAAAGAAACGTTTTATGACAATGGAGATTATTGTGGTGTGACTTATAACCAGATGGAGGTTAGGCTGGTGCGCTGTTCCACAATTCACCTTCAAGCAATGCTAAACTCTTTGGAACTTTCCATGGAGCGCTGCCAATGCCATAATACTACTTTATACTTTTATGAGTTGGTGGTGTAGTAATAGTGGCTTCATTTAAAGATAACAACTGTAAAATTCAGCATATCTTGTTCAGTGCCAGGCTTTTAAAGAGGCCATATTGTGCTTCCTTCAAAACTTAGTGTTTGCTGTTTTATGATTCCGAAATAATCAAGTCATCGTTTTCTCTACTGACCACACCCACTTCACTATTACCACTGATGAAATAATGACATGTCGTAGCAAGGTGCGTTTATTACTTTTGTAAGTTGAAACCAAGAGCAAATGCGCATACAGGATTAGTCAAACATATATGAATGAAACTAAAAAAATAATATTACAACTCAAGCTAGAATAGTCTAGTCAGCACAAGTGTACCCCTTTAAACTAAACCAAAGCAACAGTTTTCTTTTTTACAACAGCCAAAACTGAAAAGAACAATAAAGCGTGGCAACAGGCAGTGAGTAGAAGCCCCCCTTGGGATTTGACTGTTTCAGGCCCTAATCTCTTGCCAAGCTAATAGACTTACCCCGCACGGCCGTGTTGTCTTTAATTACTGTATCTCGTGACACTGGGGTGGTCTGTGTGTGTTGCTATTTGCATGGCTTACCGCCGGATCAACTCTTTAAGCCCGGAGTTGTTATTCGCTCTGAGGTTTTGTACTCCCAATTTCCAGCTGGACTCGGAAAGGGAAAATGATTTGGAAACGCTTCCTTTCTCTCCGCAGTTTTCCTCTTACGCTGACAGTTCGGTGATTGGTGTCTGCATCTGTGGATCATCCATCATGAGCGAGATTGACTGAGGGGCGCATATTTATCTAATTCTGATTTATTTCGCCCCCATCGCTAATAGCTTCTAGTTTATGACCCCACGCGTACGTTGTTCTGGACAGATGGCGCTTCATTGTGCCGCCCGTGGACCCCGCCTTTTCCTGCTCAGTTTTCTTTGCATTGGAATTGTGCATGTCTATTAGAGCAGCACAGTTCTCAAGAAACATGTGACTTTAAATATTGTGATAATGATACAATAGTTAAGCATAACGTAAATATTTACTAGTCAAGACTGAGAGTGAATCAGAAGGTCTAAGCAGGACTAAACTGGACAAAACCAGGACTAAACTGGGGCTTATTCAAAAGTAAACTAGGTCTTAACCAGGGCTTCAAAAAAAAAAGGTTAAACAAGAACCAAGCCAGGGCTAGACCAGGACTAAACTAGGGCTGAACCAGTGGGAAAACAGGAAACCAGAACTAAAACTGAATAAAACTGAGGCTACACCAAGAGGAAATAAGAAATTATGAATACATTTACTTTTTTGTGATACGGATATTTCATTTGTTGATATTGCTCCTGCCATAAATTTGCGATATATTTTGCAGCCCTAATATCTCTAGCCTATGTCTTCCTCTGCTGCCAGTAAATAATGTAAACTCTATTTTGCATAGCTACATATAGACATTCCCGGGTAATAACTGGGACTATGATAAGCTCCCCGGATCTGCCATTCCAAACACAGCACAAGTCGGAATATTTATGTATCCAGCTCACTCACTTTCTCTTTGCCGAACTGTCTTCTCCGGTGAACGCTGCAACACTGAATTTAATACTAATAGCTGTCATTTGGTGCAATTCGCCGGCGAGGGGGGAGAAGAATGATGCATTATAAGGAACAGCGGAGAACAGAGAAGAGCGTAGGTGTTTCAAAGTGGCTGCGTCTAGTGAGAGACTGTTAGTGCATGCGGGTGGGTTTACAGGGTGTGTGGGCATATTTGTTAGACAGGAAAGATGGCAACATACAAGACTGAGAGACAGAGATGGCAGACAGCTAGAGAGAGCAGACGGGAGCATTTTGAAGCAGGGTGAAGTGATATGGCCAAAATGTTTATTTCATTTTATTTATTTATTTTGATAATAAAGAAAATAACATTTTACGAATGCTACAAATATTTATCAGTATCAAGACAAGAAATCAATGTATCTATCAGTATATAGTCAGGCCCCATTTATTGAAAGATGCCACAGGTAGGAGGAGCATGGAATAGATATAACATACAAGACTTGGGAGAGACTGGAAGTAATGGTTTTGGCTGTTTGTGGGAGTGCATTAAAAATGCTATAAAGTGGGCTCATCTCAGGACTTCCCATATAAATGCCATCTGTCTGGTTGTAAATCTGTGGGGGTTGGGGGTGCTGCATGGGAGGGGGCATGAGCAATAGGAACATGCGATCAGAGAAGAATCACAACACATTTGACAGACTTCAACAATGCAGACATCTCGCCATGACAATCCTCAACAGGGAATTTAGCTGGTAGTTTGTGTTTCAACCATGTGTTAAAATGCTCACACAAGCCTCTAGGTAAAACCTGCATGTATAGGTATTTTGAATTTAGTATTGTTGTATAATAAATAATTTCTCTTTGAAATGGCTACATTTTGGATTTTAACAAATACAGTAGTAGACATAAACATTTAATTTTCAGGAGAATTCAATGATTTTGCCTGAAACCACTGATCACCTTTTCAAACTAGACGCAGGCTGTCGTAAACGACAGCAAATGTATATCGGCGGAACGCCCCATGCGTCTGCGTCAACTGCTATAACACCGACTGCCTTATGGCGGAGGAGGTGGTGGAA